>PVJS01005831.1:0-15717 GCA_004027185.1 Glis glis
TTTTTTTTTTTTTTTTTTTTGGTACTGGGGATCGAACCTAGTGGCATTCTACCTCCAAGCTACACCCCCATCCTATTTTTTATTTTTTATTTCAAAACAAGGTCTCAAGTTGTGGAGGGCCTCACTAAGTAGCTGAGGCTGGCTGCAAACCTGTGATTCTCCTGTCTCAGCTTCCCAAGTACTGGGATTATAAGCATGCTCCACCACACCCAGCTAGATAAGGTTTTTAAGATTTATATACTTTCCATGTGTATGGGTTTACTTGCAGTCATAAAAATCTTTAACCCAAGGTTGTTTTATGAGGAATAAATAAAAATAATATGCATAAAGATCTTAGTATAGTGCTTGGCATACAATACCCCTTAATTTATCTTTAGCCATTATTATTGTTGTTGTTATTATTATTACTATTATTATATGATATGTACCCGCCAATTTTCAGAGGAGAAATTTGAAGTTCTGAAAATATATGAGAAGCCTATAGTAGTGGAAGAAGAAGAACTAAAATCTAGACATCCCCAGTTTCTCAAGTTATTTTTAAATACCAGTAGACTTTTCGTTCTCCTTTATGAAAACTCTGGACTACATCCCCCTACTGTTTAGGGGATATAGAGCAGGTGCTCAAATAAGAAAAAAGTTCTATTTTTCTTTGGCATTTCCTCTAGATTTTTTTCTTTCATCTAGCCCATCTATAAATTATGTTACACTTAAAAGTGAAAATGGTGCATTGAATATTTAGTTAAAATTCTCTAACACAGAAACATAGAATCTATATTGTTCTCTTCTGCCTTTCTACTTGGTAGGTCTGTGTTCTTTAACAATAAAATCAATGCTCTCTCTTACCCCTTATGTTAAACATTAAATATTTAAACTTCCCACCTAACTAACATTTGAAACAAAGCAATTTTTTAAAGCTTAAAATGACTCCTAAAGGACTGTGTAGAGTCCCTCTAGTTAACAGCCACATACTATGTAATGCAGTTGCAAATGGATCTCCCACCAGAGAGCTTTTGCTTTGGTTACAGTCCTTCCGGGAATTTCAGTGTGAGCTACATGAATGCCTAGCTTACCATCTGTCTGGTATTCAAAGGAAGGACGAGGAGAGATGGCAGCAAAGGAGTCATAATATCTACAGAATACCTGAAATGCAATCTTGCCCTTTCCACAATTTAGCAAAAGTCTGTAACACTCTCATGGATAATACCCTATTCATTAATTATGCCAAGGAACTAAGGCTTTATTATTTCAAATAAGTAAATACAGATAGAAATGCAGATAGATAAAAGTTTGATATATTTAAAGTCCCACCATAATGATTCCATTTAATTACATCTTACTGAGAAGGATATTAGCTTTGAAGAAAGGGATGCATCCTCTATTTTTAGAGTCAGATATTTACCTAAAAGGCAGTTTCCAGATCTTAAAATTATCTATTATAAATGACTTTTGCACAATGTCCTGAGAGGAGGTACCAAAACACTGAAGAAACGCTTATATTGCATTTTCGGGCTTTGTAAGGTAGGCTCAACTCCATCTTTAAGAAGTTCTGAGTGTTAGGCAGCTCATCCTTTTATTCAGTCAACTTCATATAGAGTTTCTACCCTTTGATCTTAGTTTTGCCCTGTGGAATTACACAGACTAAATCTGATCCCTTTTGCACAAAACAATATCATGAATTTAAACACACACATATCTTTCATCCTGTGGTTTAAGTATCTGTAATTTCTCAGGAGAAAATGTTGAGATTCAAAACTTTACACTCAGAAAGGTATCATTTTTTATTAGCAAACAATGCACTCATATTCATAGATAAAGCAAAAGTTTAGAAAATATAACATCCATGTGCTATTCTTGAAAATACTATCTGAATAAATATTAAAGTATACCGATAACTAAAGTAAAGAATGGGGAAATGTATTATAAAACCATTTGTGATAAGCTTTAAAACCACTGACTCATAAGGTTAAATCTAAAAATAGTTGAAGATGCATTTATAAAACTAAATGTATCAAATTATTCTTTAAAACAAAATAATATTTCAAAATAATAATTTAATTATATTTTAAGATTCTAAACATTGCATACACATTTATAGAGACAAGAATGAAGAAAGTAAAAGTATGCAAAATCATTTCTCTTACATATAGTACAATTAAAAGATATTTTGTTCTTATTTTATTTAATTGGGTGATGTTTAAAAGACAATATTTAAAAATTCAAAGAGTATACAAACCTTCAAAGTATTGAAAAAAATCTAATTTAATTTATTTCTGAAAAAGAATACCTTTATAACTAAATTGACCTGACTTACAGGCAACAAAAAAAATTAACAACAAAAATTTCAACAAAGAATTGAGCAAACAAAGAAACAAAATTTTCTTTTCAATTCTCTTGGGTTTAAAGAGAAAACTAAAAATGAAGACTGCAAAACTGCAGGTCAATAGCTGGGAAAACATTAACACATTTTATAGAAAAACTTATGTGAATTAAATATCTCAATGTTACATGTATACCTTTAAAAAGCATAATGAAACATAATGAAAGGAATAAAGGAAACTAAGCTTTATGTCAGAGAATTTAGAAAAATTGTATTTTAGTAAAGTGAATGAAAGAATGAAGAAAATAGTGTGTGTTCATATGTAGTTAATTAAAATTTGAAAGACAGTTGAATTAAAAAGTGAATGTGAAACTGGTTCTTCGAAGAACTGAAAATACAAGTAAATCTCACTAAGAAAACTACTAAAAGTAAGGACAGATTTCCAAAATTTGATGCAGAAGAGAGTAGATGTCATCTTATCATACAGGAAACTATTAAAGCAGGTGTGCTTCCGAGGCTTGCTATCACTCTGGGCCTAATATCTTAGTAATGTTATAATTATTGTAGCTTTATTATGTAATTTCATATTTGGTAGGGAAAATCCTATCTGTGTGTGTGCGTGCGTGCGTGCGTGCGTGCATGCGTGTGTGTGTGTGTGTGTGTGTCTGGGTGTGGTACTGATGATTAAATCTAGGGGCATCCTACTTCCAAACTATACCCCCAGCCCTTTTCTTTTTTTTTTAATTTTGAAACAGGGTCCCACTAAGTTGTTGAAGGACTTGCTAAGTTTCTGAGGCGGTCCTTGAACCTGTGATTCTCCTGTCTCAGCCTCCCAAGTAATGGGAATACAGGTGTGTGCCATCATGCCTGGCCCAAATCTTATCGTAACTAGTTTAAAATATATCTGTATCACTACAGAATTTTTATTATTAATGAATTTTAATATTATATATTGTTAAAACTAAATATTTATTGAAATTTCAATTGGATTACATTAAATCTATAAATTAATTGGAACTAATTTATACATATAAAATTTCATGTACTTGTACAGGAAATGAATACATGTACACATTTATTTCTATCTTCTTATATGTCTAATAATAGTTTTCTTTTTTCTCCATAACATTCTACATATTTCCTACTAAAGTTTGTTTTATATATTTTGACATAAAAATTTTCTCCAACATATTTTACATGATTTTAATGGTGTACAGGGTTAGACTAACAAATCAAAAAGATGCTATGTGAGAATACCAATGCCAATATCAATATCATGTATGAGAAAGGGAGGGAGTAGTAAGGGAGCTAGGAAGAAGATCACCAAGTGCTGTGCGCATGTATGTCACTATCACTCTGAACTACATTATGATGTGAGACTACAATGCACCAATAAAAGATGACAAAGAAATTTAACTAATGAAACAGAACATATGTTTTTTGACAAGTTATTTTAATTTCAGCTATGACCATCATTTATTTAGTGCACATTTTTGAGTTCCTGCAATATAAGGCAGTATGCACATAGAGAGCTAATAATGAAGCCAGAAAAACCAACCTGGGTTGAAGAGTGGGAAGTTTCAGGTAAGGAATCAATGACATCAAGTGGTTAGCTTTGGTCTCAAAACAAAAACAAACACAAATCTATGATCAAAGAAAAGTGGTAAAGATATACAGGGATATTATTAAATTGGAAGAGAATGAGGATTGTGAGTTCAGACTATTTGTGAGCCAGGTGCAGTGTTGCATGCCTGTAATCCTGTGCTTGGGAGGCTGGGACAGGAGGAATGCAGGTTTGAGGACAGCATCAACAACTTAGTGAGGCCTTCAGCTCCTTAGTGAGACCCTGTTTCAAAATTAAAAAAATAAAAAGAGCTGGGGGCATAACTCAGAGGTAGAATGTCCCTGGGTTCAATCAATTATATCCCCTCTGGTCCCCCAAAAAAGAGAAGAGAGGATTTTTCCTTGTATGTAAGCCATTCACCAACAAGCTATTATCAAGTTCATCTGAAAATTTAGAAGAGTGTTGTGGGAAAACCAGCTTTTCCTCTGGTATTTCCCAGAGGAAAATTTACAAATACTAATGGATTCTTAAGTATTAAGGAAATATTAGATTTTTTTATTTAAAGGAAGCATAGAAATATTGAATTTAGTAATTGCATAAACTTGTAAAATTAAAGAGAAAACAAAATTAGTGTCTCCAGCAACCTCATACATTTGGAAACCAGCATGAGATATTATATTGAGTGCCATGACACCTAACACTCTCTTCCCTAATGGGTTTCAAAGGACACTCTCCCACTATAGTTACTATTACTATAGTTATAGTAAAACTCTGTACTTATATAATGGTTTTTGAGAGGCTCCTTGAAAGTCTTATTATCTCTCACCAAATCCCCATTAGATAAGTATGGGAAAGGGGCCATTATCTCCATTTTACAGATGAGACCATCAAGACACTCGGTTTAATGATTAGCAGAAGGCACTAAACATGTTGGTGATGCTAAGTCTAAAAATATCCTGACTGCTAGGCAGCTCACCAAGATACAGCTCATGCTTTACTTATGTCTAGCTCTAACCCTTATACTTATTTGTTTCTCCAATATTTTCAATGCTAAAAAGTAATTTATATTAAAGAAAATTAATAAAAAACAGTTTAATAATATGTCATCCTTACTTTCTCCAATTCAAATATATGCTAATAGGAGACATTATAAAATTATTTTTCTTCTATATGGCAACTTTTCTATGAATGAACCCATATTTTGGGGGAGAGATACTGGGGATTGAATCCAGGAGCATTCTACCTGCGAGCTATACCCCCAATCTTATTTTATTTTTTATTTTGAAATAGGATCTCACTAAGTTGTTAAGGGCTTCACTAAGTTGCTAAGGCTCTAAGTTGCTGAGGCTGGCTTCAAACCTGTGTTCGTCCTGTCTCAGTCTCCCAAGTTCTGGGATTATAGGCATGCACTACCATGCTCGGCTCAGAAGTACCCATATTTTAAAAGCTGAAAGGTAACTTCATTTTTTCCTCAGAGCTTTATTAAGGTATAACTGATGAAATTACATATATTTACATTGTATAACATAATGCTTTGATATATGGATATATTGTGAAATGAATAAATCAGCTAATTAATATATCTCTTACCTCGATATCTTCTTGGTGAAAGTATTCAAGATCTACTGCTTTAGTAATTTTTAAGTATACATTATTATGATTAACTATAGTCACCATGCTGTACAACAGATCTCTAGAATTTATTCATCCTGTTTAAATAAATCTTGTATTTGACCAACATCTCCCCATTCCTTCCCCCCTCAGTCCCAGGCAAGCACCATTCTACTTTCTGCTTTTATGAATTCGACTTTTTATTTTTTTTAGATTCCACATATAAGTGAGATCATGCATCTGGAAAAAAGGCCAAGTCAACTCCATTGTTGTGAATATTAATAACTAATCACCCATTCCTATAGGAAATACTCTAGGGTCACCTAAACCTGGAATGTTCTTTATAATCTCCTATGATTAAGGCCTTATACTTCTTAGAAAAAAACTCATTATGGCATTAAAAATACATGTACAGATAGGTGTGTCATATCTCTATTGATATGAACAACATATATATTATCCTAAAACCAATGCCTTCTGTCCCATTCCTGTGATAGATAACTATTGAACAAACTTGAGCTAAGGAGAGTTTGGGTAGCTAAACACATTACCCACTTCCTATTTGAAAAATTTGTAACATTACTACGGCCATTACAGTCTTAAGTCAAATTGTCTGAAACTTAGGCAAATCTAGCACAGGATGATACTGCTCCTAGGGAGATATTTGGGAGTAGTGAAATGGCACTCACAAGCACCTGATATAAAATCCTATGGCAACCATTTAATCAGCATACACACAAAAGTACGACTTGATTAAGAAGAAAAGTAAAATGATACTTAGCATTATAAATATAAGAAGAGTGAATAGGAGTTAAATCTGCAGAGTCGTGTAGTGCTTATAAAAGTCCCTGTGTTGATTTTACAAGCAATCTCTTAGGTTGGTTTTCTCATTTAACTATGCTAGTGTTGAGAAATAGTAATGTCTATAAACACATTCAAATTAGAGCTCAAGCCTCAATCAACTATGGGAATCCCAAGCTTGGAGAGAATTTGTATTAATTAAAGTCATCTATTAAAAGAATATTTATTATTAACAGAAGTCATCTGTGAAAGGAATGATGAGCTTTCTTGTACTACTGCAGACTATATCATCAGTTAGAACAATAACCCTTCCCCATATTCACATATACACACATGTTTAGGGGTGAAATTTCAGAAAAATAAGAAGTAAATTATTTTTTTCTTTGGGAAATATTTTTAACATGAAACATATACATACAAATATATAATGTATTATATATTATATAGGTAGATTTATATTATAGTATAGTATATATATTCATTTGGCACACATTGCTATTTTAATCATAAGAAAATATTAGGTTTTACCCAAAACTCTCTAGAGTAATTAAACCTAGACATGTACATTTCTTCTGATAAAAATATACTTTTATACTAAAAGAATTTATTTGATATACTCATACCAGTAACGGAGTTTGTACCTGCATATTAATCCTTATTTTTCAAGTTTCTAGGATAATTGTGGCTAGACATGTGTTTAATGGGCATATTGAAAGTGAAGTTCAACAAGAATTATTTAAAATGAAAAATAAAAGTATAAGGAAGGAAATCAATAAGGCAGTATTTTATTATTTTTTCCTTTTATAGTCATACACTTTACAAAGAAGTTTCCTTAAATTAATGGGCCATAAGAATTTTTTTTTGGACTGAAGTAGGTTGATTGAATAATCAAATTCCACAGCCTAATGGAAATAATAAACCTCCTAAAGTCCAACCTTGCAAAAAGAGAAAAAAAAAACCCACTTGAGTTTTATTGGAGAAGATTTTATATCAATGCTTAATGAGATGGCAAGCATGCATGAATAATTATTTTTACTTACTGTTCTCATTAAAGCAAAAATGAGTTACCATTCTTTCAGTCAGAAAAAAATCCTTTCCCTATCATTACCATTAACTTGACTTATTTTATATTTTAAAAAAGAAAACCATTTAAATTCTTCCTTGCGGTGATAGAAGGAATGGGCAATTTTAATCAAACAAAAAGGGGCCACTTTTCCTTTGAATAAACAATTATATGAAGTTTTCCACCAAAGTGTTACAAATACTCTGGTAGGAGGAGCACCAGTTAGGTGCCAGGACTATGATCCTTCACTTGAACACATTCTTAGATATGAAAAACCAAAGACAAGAAAATATTTTGTTTTCTCACCAACACCAAAGAACTAAAGTTTTCCAACAAGTGAATAAAACTCACAGCCCTGTCTTTATGGGCCTTATACTTAAGCGATTGCTGGATGTTAGTAACATGGTTTTGAGTTTCTATAACCTAAGTGGCTTCCATGTTACTAGTTTTAAAATATGCGGAGTCTTCTGCTTCCAGGAAGATGAGGTAGATATATTTCCCTTATATTTCTCAAGTACAATTAAAAACCCTGCATTTCATACACTAAACATAGGAAGCCTCTGAAAGGTGGAGCACAGGAGGGCTCGCCAGGGAACTGAGCACATCAGGGAGTCCCTGGGTTTTCTTTTCATCTACTTTATCCCACACTTGGAGCTGGAGAAGCTGACAACCCAGAAATACTAACAGATGGAGCTTAAAAAGGCCCAGCAAATGCCTGCTCTCCCTGGCAAAAGAACCAGGAAAGGGGCAGCTTTCTAAGGTAGAAAATTTTTAGACAATAACCACTGTACTACAGCAAAACATTACAGAAAAATCTATAGTTTGTTACTCCCCCACCCACCACCACCACCACCACCCTGGTGAGCCCTGAATGGTCAGGCCAGGCTTCTGCTCTGGAGAGGTTATGACAAGGCATGCAATACCCCCACCAGAGTTATACTGAAAATAAAAAACCAGATCTTCATCCCTTGCCAGCCACCAACTGTCTCAGTAGAGGCCCAGTGGAGGGCCTACTACACTTACACTCCTATTCCAAAGGTATCAGAGGAGTACTACTGGAGAGTCAGGACTTTCACCCTCACCCAGTGGTAATGAGAGAAACCCCTCACTTCCCCACATCGGTGTTGGTCCCCACCATTTTCTTTTTTTGCAGTACCGGGGATAGAACCCAGGGGCATTCTACCTCTGAGCTATACCCCCAGCCCTATTTTTTATTCTTTTTTTGGAAACAGGGTCTCACTGAGTTGCAGAGGCCTCGATAAGTAGCTGAGGCTAGCCGGGAACCCGGATCCTCCTGTCTCAGCCTCCCAAGTATGGGGATTACAAGCGTGTACCACCATGCCCAGCTGTCGCCACCGTTTTGAAGCAGAGACTCCCCCTTCCCAAGCAGTAATGAGAAGTCCCCCCCATCAGGTGTCAATGCAGGCCAAGCGGAAAATCTGGACTTCATCTCTACTTGACAGCAATAAAGGTGTCCTCCCTCTCTCTTGTAATGGTAAAGGTAAGTTCAAGTTTTAAAAAGAAAAAAAAAAAGAATTTTCCCCGTTTTTCTTAGAGCATTTACTTTAGAAAACCTGTAGTTATTCTTTCTCTACCCTTGCAAATATATGTCAATGTTTTTAAAGCTAAATATATATTTTGCAAGTTTTAAAACACAGAAATCTCAAGGAGGTGGGAGTTATCTATTTGAAATGTAATGATCAAAGAAGAGAGCACCCAATCTCCCAGTTTTCTTGGAAGGATAGGAGCCTAACATCCTCAGAGTAGTTGGAAAAATAATTCCTTTGTTAAAAATACCAGACATTTAATTCTTCGTTTTATAAAAGCAATTAATAAAGACAAATGACCATCCTAATTATCAGGTAAATTTAGGATGAACTGTATGATAAATATCAAGTCCTCTTATTTGGGGATTAATTATCATTTGTCCTAAAAACATGTATGCCTGGCTATATAAAAGGGAAGAATTTCTTTCTGCCTTTGAAATCTCTTTAGCAGATTGCCTGTGGTGGGCATCACATTCTGGTTTAATGTTTATTCAATAACAAAACTGTTTTCTTTCCCTTCTACTTTTGTGAAGAAGTTTACTGAGTTGGCAGGAAGCTTTATTTTTAATTATATCTCCCTAAGATTTAAAAAGAAAGCAAAAATGGCTATATTAATATCAGGTAGAGTTCAAAATAAAAACAAAATTTTAGATACAAGGAGAGACTTATATAATGATAAAAGATTCAATCCTTCAAGAAGACATAGCAATCCAAAAATGTATATATGCTTTCTTTCAAATAAAGTTGCAAAATATAGAGAGGAATTATGGGCAAAATCATGTATCTGTATATCTGTATTTGTCCTCTTTGTAGAAGTAGAGGAAAGAATGCTGGACCAAAAGTTATGAGATTTTGATTCTTCATTGTTTTGAAACTAAATACCTTTGTGATTGTGGCCAAGTTTCATAATTTCCTTGAGTCTCAGTTTCTCTATTTTCTATAAAATGTAGAGTTAGGTAAATGAGCCACATGCTTCCTTCCACTCTAAAATTCTGGATTTCAGTGAGATAACATAACTTAATATGTTCAAGAATGGTTAATTTTCACAACAAGAAATATTTGTAATGATACTTTATATATAGATTATGTTCTGAAAAAACATCCGTAATGGTCTATATAGAGATTATTATATAAATGGAATGGAGGTTAAAAACCATAGGCACCAAGTTGTTACAATGTGGTAACAAACCATATTGTCAACATCTTATTCTGGAGATAGCATACCACTTTTAAAATATCCATTAGGATGCACCAAATTACACCCCACAGCCTAACTCCCAAATTCACAAATGAACATATAAATTATTTAAAAATAGGAACTGTTTGAGTGAATTCCATAGATCATATATCTGCTCTAAGCCAACACTTCCCTGACCTTGAATTATGAGTCATGTTTTAACACAAATTCCAGTCAAATCAGAGTAGTCATGTGAAAATATATAGCATATTTACTACATATGGTGGTATATTATATATCCAGTATGCAATATATAATAAAATCAGAAATTAACACTCTTTGAAGGACCTGAGAAATGGTTTCCTTCAAGTCCTACTTTCTAGCAGTGTGGACATAAAGGGTGGGGAGTTTGAGTTGTGCAGGCAGCTGCAACAGCACACACAGAGTGAAACCTGGTCTCCCGGTTTTGATGCCTATCTGGAGGTGCTCATGAATACAGACAAACCATAATGGAGACCAGCCATTCATTTACAGAGGAACTTTAATGGACAGCCTTGATTTCCCTCATATTCAAACTAAGTAAACAAAGGAAGCTTGCATTTGGAGAATATAATAAAAGTTCTAGAAGCTACCTAAGTGCTGAAAGGTAAGCAACAAGTAAGCATTTTCAGAGCAATTATCAAACCTAAACTTCCTCATGTTTCAACTTGCTAAAAACACACACAGTTATTGTTTCCTTCAACAGAGAAGTGGAAAAAATAAGGCAGAGAAAAATTAATGGATGTTTTCAAGGCATTATAGTACATATATTGATTTTCATGGGTATTAGAACAGATGCACATTTCTTTTATGAGAGTACAGTTTCATTAAATCTTAAAAGTACACCGTAGGATATTGACAGGTGCCCAATGAGAAAGTCCATCAACAAGCATTTATTGACCACTTAACTCTGCAGGGCAGTTTACTAAACACAATGAGATGTCACAAAAGAAAAGGAAGGCATGACCCTTGACCTGTAGAAATTAAAAACAAAGGCTGCTGCAAAACAATTATTTTACAATTTATGAAAATCTGTCATTTTAGGTGAGCAAGGAAGCAATCTTATTTTCCTCACTCAATTAAGAGGTAAATATACTCCTATGTATTCACAGCAGTAAGCTAAATGATTCTCCTACTTGCACTGTATTTTTTGTAAGCCTGTTTTAGTAGTTTCCTCCTAGAAATTAAATCTGTTTCAAATAAAGCCTTTTCTCAAATATGAATGACAAGTTTGATTAAGATAGTAGGAGTTAAAATACGAGGGTCTGGAAGCAGGCTTACCTGGGGCCAAATGCCACTATCACTACCTTCACCATGTGGCCTGGGGGTAAAACATCCCTTCCTCATTTCAGATCCCATTTCATTTGTTAAATGGGGTCATAACAGTCTAACCTCATAAAATAATTGTGGTAATTAAATTACTAAACATTTAAGTACTTAGTGTATTTCTTACTACACAATAGTTGCTAAGTAAATTCTAGCCATTGTTAGCATTAATATTAATAATACTATTATCATTTATAAAATGTGTTAGAATATATAAAAGAACACATATTTAGGTGCTCTCTCCACTGTGTTGTTGGAATAGTGCAATGAATGGCATCAAAATGTGCACAAAGGTTGCCCCTAACCTCTCTCTTTCAACTATTTTTAATACACTATAATTTTTCAGAAAAAGAGACTACTTTTGAGCACTTGATTTATCTGCCTAGATGAAAGACAGACACATATGTATTTACTTCACATCTGGTGCAAAGAATATATCATCATGACACTCAGTGAAGAAAAATCTTCTAGTTGGTAGCAATTGATAGCTTTTAGAGGCACTTTAAATCCCATGAGAAGGCTCACTTCTATCATACTCATCTTTTAACTTATGTATAAAGGTGCCATGAAATCTGTCCTTTTACTGAAAGATAATTTTACCTTTTGCTAGAAGATAAAGTTCCCTAAAGGCTGTCACTCAAACCATTTTCTAAGCAACCAATAGGAATACAAAGTCTAATACACAAATCCTTGTAAAACCTAAATTTACTAGAGTTGCTAATTTACTAGAGTTCCTCTATTACTTATCTTGTAAAATGATACTTTTTATCTCAAAATAGCTGTGAAAATAGATTTATATGCAGCCCATGAAAATGAAACAACTCTTTTTTTTTCTTACATAGTTCTTAGCACTTAAAATTATAGTTGTCCTGGGCTGGGGTATAGCTCAAGAAATATAGCAGTTGCCCAGCATTCAAAAGACCTTGGTTCAATCCCTAGTACTCCCAACCCCACACACATACATACATGCACAAATTATAGTCTTCTTTCTTTAGTGGGGGATTGATTCCAGGACCTCAGCAGATACCAAAATCTGTAGTTGCTCAAATCCATTATATAAAATGGAACAGTATTTGCATATAACTGATTCACATCCTCACATACACTTTAAATAAACTCTAGAGTACTTATAGAAGATCAATTTATAAGGAGAAAAGGTTTATTTTGGCATACAGTTTTGGAGGTCTAGGCCATGATTGTTTGGTCCAATTGCCTTGGGCCTGTGGTGAGGCAGCATATCATGGTGGGAGCACGTGGCAGAGCAAAACCGCTCACCTCATAGCCAAGATATAAAAGAGAGAGAGAAGAGTGATGAGGGTTCCACTGTTCACTTCAAGGACACACCCCAATGACATAAAGACTTATCAATAGGTCTTACTTTTTAAAGGTTTCACTGCCTCTTAAAAGTGCTTCTCTAGGGACCAAACCTCTAGTGCATGGACCTTTGGGGGATATTTAAGATACAAACTATAGCAATATCTAATGCAATGCAATGTCATGTAAAATAGTTGTCACACTGTATTATTTAGAAAATAATGATAAAAAAAAGTCTAAATGTTCAGCATAGGCACAGTTTTTTTCCAACTATTTTTGATCTTAGGTTGGTTAAATTTGCAGATGTAGAGCCTGGAGATATGAAGCACCAACTGTATTTAGCTAATTCTAGACATATAGTAAGATGTCTAGAGGTGTTCCAGTAGACTCCTCTGGGAAAGTCTTTCAATTCCTGAGCATTTCTCTAGTGATTCAAATCTTATCCTCCTGGGGGAAAAGTACTGTATGTACAATGGCAAAGAAAGAGTAAGACAGGCTTTCTAAGGTTAAAACCCTGCTCTACTACTATTAGCTGAATATCCTGGTGCAAGTCACTGACCTTCTGTAGTTCTCAGTTACTTTTCCTTAAAAAAAGCAGGCATACTGTGAGGATTTTAAAATTATGATCTATGTAAAACACTTAGTAGAGTGTCTGGCACTATTAATGCACTCAGGAATCACTGGCTATTATTTTATGATAGTGACTGTTCTTCAGGATATAGCCCAGACACCATGTCTGCCAAAAGACTTCTACTCATTTGCTGCAGTGGAACAAACATTCATCTTTGGCTTAGCTTCATATAAAAAATCCTATGCTTGTTCTTCAATTTGGCAAGTGACTTAACTCGGCAACTCTATTTCCTGGTTTCAGGATAATATTAATTCAACGTTACCATATAAGCAATATGCTTACTCTATGAGAAGATAAATGGAACTTCTGCTCTTTTCTTAGACACACTTTCAACTTCTTGGGGGAAGATTTTTAATTTAATATATCCTGAACTTTGTAACTTGTAATGCATGTGACACAGGACAGAGTAGTAGCTTTTATTGTCCCCTTCCACTGGTCCACGAATCTACAAAAACTGTTGACAAAACTTCATGTCTGTGTCCAGATATGCATGAGTACTTTTTTTTCCCCTGAGGGAACATTTCAGATCTTCTCTTTGATTTTTAAAGCGGTCCATATCCAGACAAAAAAGTGTGGTCCACTGATTTAGAAACAAATTTGTGACCCAACTCCAGCAGCTGAATAAGACTTCCTCTGGGCATTTATTTTCTAAACTATCCGTACTCTCTGCTTTAGTTTTCTATTTTTTAAATATATTTTTATTAGTGCATTGTAATTATATATCATAATGATATATAATTATATATCATACATCATTATAGTGATATATAATTATACATCATAGTGATACAAACATATATGCACACAGCCCCTGGTGTGATTCCCTCAGAATCTCCTCCCACTCCCCTCCCCACGCCCCATACATGTTAACAAGATAGGCAGTGATAACTTTGTATATGGACATAGCATTACTTGAACCGTTTAATTCATCAAGTCTTCTTTTTCTTTCCCCGCCTCCCTCCCCAACCCCTCCCACTATTCTACTGGTCTCTCTCCTCATGTATCTAAATTCCTTTTTGTTTTCTATTTTCTCTCTAGCTTCCACATATGAGAGAAAACATATGATCTTTGACTTCCTAAGACTGGCTGATCTCACTTAGCATGATATTCTCTAGTTCCATCTATTTTCCTGCACATGACATAATTTTATTCTTCTTTATGGTTGAGTAAAATTCCATTGTGTATATATACCACATTTTAATCCATTCATCTGTTGATCATTTTTCTGTTTTAAATTTCTCTTTGCTCATATTTCCTCTCAGAAATAAAGAGACAATACCAAAGTGCCAAAATGCCAAACCATAGTAGGTATTTCACTAATGTTAGTTCCTTTCATTTCTTTTCAATGCATTTGACAGTTATACCCACTGCCAAGTAACAATTTTAAGTTTGAACAAATATGAATCTAGTGTCTCCTTTATGCCAAGTAAGATTCTGCTATTTGGAGATTTAGAAGTAAATAAAATAGGCAAACTTTGGGCTATCTTCATAGATTTGCTTTTTTAATGCAATAGACAGACACTAAACAAATATTTAAATTAAATATAGATTAATGATATAATTTCAGATGATGCCATGGGAAAAAATAAGTAAGATAATGAGATAAGAATGATAGAGCAGGGCACATTTAATATGGTATTTTGGGGAAGCTACATTAAGAAAATAATGTTTGAGCAAATATGTAAAATGTTATAAAGCAGATAGCTATGAGAATAGGAAAAGAACATTCCAGAAGGAATAAGCACCAAAGAATATGCTTAACTTGCTTGAGAAACTGAAATAATTCAGTAATATATAACAGCAAAGTAAAAAAAATCTTAACCATTCATGCTAATTAAAGCAACATTATATTCTTATTATAGAAAATTTGAAACACATGGAGAAGTATAAAATAAAATAAAATACAATTTCATCTAAATCCTTTTGACAATTTTTGTATTTTGGTATATTTCCTCCAAGAAATTTTAGATAGATATATAGAAAATGGAAAGGTGGAAAGGTATAAAAGATACAATTTTTTTTACTTAATGTATTTTAAAAAGCATCTTTATGGGTTATTAAAATTGGTCATAAACATAATTATTAATGGTTGGGTATGATTCCATCATAGAAAAGTATTATCTTTTAGGTAATCAATACCCCTATTGAACTTCTAGGTTATTTTTATTTTTTCTCTGAAATACTTGATGAAATCAATATTATATGGAAATATCTTTAGTATCTTCAAGTAGTTTCATGGATTGGATGTCTGAAAGTAGAACTAATTGTTATCTTAAATGTCAAAATAGCATAAACTCTCCTTTAGACTTACTGGGTTCAATGTACTT
>PVJS01005831.1:15817-47077 GCA_004027185.1 Glis glis
GCCAGCCTCAGCTCTCTCTCTCTCTCTCCCTCTCTCTCTCTCTACTTAGTGAGGCCCTCTGCAACTTCGTGAGTCCCGGTTTCAAAATAAAGTATAAAAAATAGGGCCGAGGGTGTAGTGCGGAGATAGAATGCCCCTGGGTTCAATCCCCGGTACCGCAAAAAAAAAAAAAAAGAATTTATCAAATTTATCAAAACAGAAAACTATTCCAGTCTGCAGAAAAACAGTCACTAAAGGAAAAAGAACTCCTGACGATTTAAAATTCTAGTGAAAATAGCCTCCCAGAGACTCACTAAAATTACAACTACCAGAATCACTAATTCATAGTTTAACAAAAAAAAAAATCTTGGTTTTCTTACAATTTAGTAAAGGAAAATAATTCTGAAAGTAAGATAACATTTTGGCAATGATGGATCTCCCCAAATTTGTACTTACAGTTTTGCTTTGAGCTACCTTGATCTTCATGTGTGTTTTAGCAACTCTCTCTGATCCACGTGCTTATTTATTGTCTTTCTATCTTATCCTGGAGCTATTTCTGCCCAGTGGAGGAGGAACATCAATAAACTACAAGATTTTATTAGGTTTATCCAACAAATGCTGATCTTTCCTGTTCTGTTTAATTTGTTGGTCTGTTATCATGGTTGTTCCAATACATCATTTGTTGACCTTTCCGTCTCTATATTCTAGAATCTGTGAGACATTAATCCTTCTCTATTCTTGCATTGGATAATTAATTACTGATGTGCAATTTTTATTCTTGATAATGATGGTGCTATTAATGAATGCATAAAAACAGTCATGTAGGTAAGCAACCAAAGCAATACACTAGAAGATATAAAATATTAAGTTTTATTCCCTTATGTTTCCTTGACATGGAAGACCAACCTGAGAAGGCAACTTAACCTCTGTTAATCAATGCACCCTCACGATGATGCAGCTATGTTATCCCTCAAAGGGGAACAATGCTGTATATTGATTTTTTTCTTAGATGATGGAGAAGGTGTCTAATGAAGCTCATTTTAAAGCACTTCACAAATACAAAGGCTAAAATTATTGAATAGGAGTTCTGTGTTTACTGGAATAAAAGTGCTTCCTTAATATATTTCTAACTAAAGGCCATGAGAAAGAAGAAAAATCGTTCCCATTATAAGGGAGAAACTACCCCTATGATCCCGGCCTTATTTTTTCCAAGGGTTGAAGACTGAGGAATGTAGGACTGCAGAGCTGCTGAGATAAAATGAACACAATGCAGCTAAAATTAAATTATATTCACGTTTTCCAATAAAGATACTAAAAGACAATTGCAAAAAGCTCCGCTGGCCTAAAAACTACTGAACACACACACACACACACACACACACACCAACATCATTAAAATTATGTTGCTCTTCTTTTCATATTCTGCTCAACTTATACTTCTTACATATGCTTCATTAAAGATGTCTTCTAGGAATTTTTCCCAGTCTGTTGAGATTAACAGATATCTTACCAGAGGGACTTTTCAGAGAGGTTTAGAAATAAATCTGAATTCTACAACCCAATGAAAGTTGTGAACTACAACACAGAACATCTTTCATTGACTTTGGGGTATTTTTCCCCTGCTCATCTGTATGTTCACGGACTTTCCAACCATACCGAAGTTTATACAATGTGTAGAAGTCATATCCGAAAGGAATTGCTTTTTCTTCTGAAGCCTGGAAGCCTAGGCATGCATGGTTTTGACTTTTCAAACAATGCAGCGAATATTTCATAAGTTAAAAAACTTAAGTTTTAAGGCAAGAAAATCACAGGAGGATTGGTCCCATATAATCTTTATTTGTCTTTGCGAAGATATGTATGGGTTTTGTTTTTATTTTATAATTTAAAAAATTTACCCTCTCCAAAATTATTCCATATGCATCTGCAATGCAAAGCATGTTCTGACAGGAAAATGCTTTGTTCAGGTGCTATTCTGTAAGGGGCACCTTATCCCCCTAGTCTTGGTACCCTTGCCTGGGACTACCAGTTAGAATATTTTCTCTGTTTCTCTTTCGTAGTACCCACAGAAATCCCTAAACTTGGGATTTAATCAGGATAAAATAAAAATTAGCTGAGATGAACTGAAATCAAAATATATGATTGTGGTAGGATATATGCATTCAGGCTGTTTAAATTGAAAGTCTAATTATTTTGTTATTTTTCTTTTTCTGGGGATGCTGGAAGAAGGGCATGGGAATAGTTTCCTTTTTGTAAGGGTTTGGAGATTTCTCCTAGCTCTACAATAGAAGGAATGTTGATTTTACTTAGACCATATAAGGGCTACTCTAGAAAGAAGAGATAGTTTTTGAGAGACAGGAGTGGGGGAGAGAAATCAGAAAGGAGGTGTTTGGGAGAAAGAGAAAGAGAGAGAGAGAGAGAGAGAGAGAGAGAGAGAGAGAGAGAGAAAGAAATATGAACTGGGTAATGGGGTGGGAGTGGATATAGATGGGTCCTGTCCTGAGAGTTCAAGGGAAAGTTCAAGAGTTTAAGAAGGGAAAGACTAGTGAGAGAAACTCAAAAGGAACCCTAAAAGTAAGATTATCTGAAAGTCTGGAAACAAAAAGGCAGTTGAGTCATTATATACCAATCACCAGCTCTGATCAGAGCAAAACCTTCAATTTTCTAATTCCAGAGCCCCTGGCCATTTGAATCTCCCATCCACACCAGTGACAAAACATCTCATATATTGATCATCAGCAAAAATGATTCTTTTTTCATAATTTTTAGCAGGATATAGGTAATAATGTTCTCTCTGGACACTCTGTTTTTAAACCTATAAAAGCAAGGATGAAGACGGCTCCCACACCTGTACTCTACATGGTATTCACCTGACCTGAAAAAAAACTTCAGACTCCATAAGCTCAGAGTGGAATAAATATGTCAACTGTCCTGGAGAGTGAATGTATATATAATCATATATACAAATGCTACAGACACTACCAGAATAAATCAAATGGTAACTTTTTTTATATTTATTTTCACTTGGGAATCTTTTAGACTGAACTGCCCAGGAGAACTAAGACTTCATCCGATCCTGATCTGTGTGGGAGGTGACTTTGACTTAGAACTTTTAATTATAATTTCAGAGATTTCTTAGCCTCTCATCCAAGATACAAAGACCCACTTTAAGAACAGTGTCTTGGTCACAGTTGGACACGGACATTCACTCTTGTGAGATGAACTCTTTGAAGACCGGAGTGTTTTGCTGTCCTTGGTGACTGTGATCCCTCATATGGGGTGTGGGTAGAAACACACATTCAAACAAATTTGCACTAGACTATATATCTAGCCAGCTTTATACCTGCAAGCTCTGGGTACAGATGGACTCATTTCTTGAGTTTCTCACACCTAATGAATCCTTTGAAAATAACTAATGCCTTTCCTTAGGGCAGCTTTTCCCTTAGTCTCACATTCTGCTTTCTTTGCAATGTGGTTGATGGCTCGGGTTTTAAAAAAACAATAGGATGTTAAGCAGTATAACTCCCACAGTGAATGCTTCTGAACAGACTTCAGTAACCTCCTTGTGGCACCAGCAGAAATCTTTTGTCACCATTAGAAATCTTGGTCTGGGTGTTTAGGGATTTCATATGCCAGTAAGAACAGGAGACATGTAAATCTTGCAACGAGAGGCACCTTGAACTATTAATTACCATTGGATGCTATTTTTTAATGCTTCAGTACTGCACAGTTTTAAAACTATATTAGATTAGATTAGATTATTCTGTAAGAGTACCAATTTCACACCATTACATCCCTAAATAGCATAGCAATTTTTAAGATGGGAGTTATACTTGATCACAATGGCAAGCATGATAAGAGGAATCCTCTACATTATATAAAAACACAGAATTGGAAAATATCTGAACTGGAAGGGATTTTAAAAATCTTTAGGCATAGATAATTCCATCCTGCTCCTTTTCCCGGCCATACTTAAATCCTGCTAGGAATTATAGCATGGGTTTTTTTTAAAAAAGCTCATGGCACTGTCATTATATTCAAAAAGTATACAAACTATTCCAATTCTTGGATTCAAATCCAACAGTAAATCTTCTCTACATAGATTTGTATTCATAAAATCTTACTATAGTCAAATCTCAAAAATGACATAGTTTTTTCATGTTCCTAATAAGATACCTTTAGATTTTAGATTAAGTTGGACTAGAGAGTTGTCTTTTATTCCTCATCAGATGACAAATACCCCTAGAGACAGAGGTATATATTTCTATAATCTATGAGAAAAAATAATACAACCTAAAATGAAATGACAACATGTTACTCAAGCAAAGAAATATGTAATTTCCAGTGATGGTAATTATAGACTGTAATACAGAAAATTAATATTTGCTAAGCAATGGAGAATGTTGTATGTTAGACTGTCATAACAGTGGATTGTATTATTAGGAAATGTTGTAGTTTAATGGGTAAACTTTGGACTAGGTGTTAAAGGGTCATAAATTAATTTTCTAATTTGGAAACCATCTTGCTGGTGACCAATGGTATGGCACTTAATTACTTTTCTCCATCATTTGTTTAAATATGAACACTCAGATTTTCAATGGAGAATTCAAATTTTATATAAAATAAATTGATTTAAGTTAAGAAACCAAGAAAAAATTACAAAAAAATTCTACCTGTATATAGACTAGGTAGGATCTTTCATTTATGGTTATTTTATCTTCCTGCATGTGATTTTTTCTTTTCTTTTTTCTAAAAATAGTAAGTACTATTACTTACCTCTTTGAGTTGTTGAGGAATAACTAAGATGGTGCTTATAAATCACTTAGCAAAGCATATGGCCCCTGATAGTGATTAGTGAGTATTACTTCTATGACTATCATTTATTACTTAAAATGATAAATGATAAATCATTTATTACTATAATGGGTGAAGCTTTTTCTAATGTTGAGGATAATTTTCAAAATATGACATGGGCTCTGATTAGAATTCTGCTCTGAACTAAGAAAGATAAACATTGAGCTATGAAATCACCCTTGAAATAAAATATAAGGATAAAAATGGCTTATTTGTATATATAACATTTATATTTCCATAAAATTCATTTACAATTGATTTTGAGAAGCATGGTTTTTCTACACATTCTCATATTTTTTATGGTCTCTTAGTAACAGAACTGCCAAGCAGCTACAATAGTTTGAAATGCTGTTTTTAAAACCATAAATAATGTAGATTCCAGGGAAAAAAATGGGTTCGATTTACCTGTCTATTCTGATTAAGGTTACTAATTGAATACAAATGTATCTGTGCGTTAACAATATTATAATCTAGTGAAAGTAGAACAATAATCCTAAAA
This sequence comes from Glis glis, assembly GCA_004027185.1. Lineage (NCBI taxonomy): Eukaryota > Metazoa > Chordata > Mammalia > Rodentia > Gliridae > Glis > Glis glis. The sequence continues at coordinate 21,147 of PVJS01005831.1, forward strand.
CATGTTAATTTTAAACCCAATATAGATTTATAAAGACAAATGGAATTTTAAAAGCAATCTATCAATAGTATGTTATTCAATATTTGGATTATTTCTAGAACATTCTTTTTTAGTTGATCATTCAGTCTGTGTTTGTATATCATCAGTGACTGGAAACCACTCTCCAAATCATGTGCCAAGCTGAGAAGTAGGAGGTGCTATGGAAGAAGCACATATTTTTGGAGTGGGACACACTGGATGTGTATTCCAACTCAGCCACATAATGAGTGCCCTTAGTAAAAACAGTGGTGCTAGGCCTTTGACTCCTCATCCATAAAATATGGGTGATAAATCTCTACCTGTGATTGTTTCATGTGTCTACTTGGCTTTAGCTAAATCCTAGTCCATGTAGCTAACATTTACAATTAGCTGACTTTAAGAAGATTTCTGTTGATAATGGGGGTGGGTTAGTCAGTTGGAAGGCCTTAAGAACAAAAGTTGAGGTTTCCTGAGAATTTCTGCCTCTAGGTTACAGTGTATACACCTGCAGAATTCCCAGTTTGATGGCATGTCCTACAGATTTCAAACTCAAGATTACAATATCAATCCTGGCAAAGTTTCTAGCCTACAAGCCTGCCCTATAGGCTTTGAATTGCCAGTCTCTACAGTTGGACAAGCCAATTCTTTAAAACAAATCTGTGTGTGTGTGCACACATGTGTATGTGAGAGACACACAGTCAGCCATCTGTATCTGTGGATTCCACATCAGGAGATTCAATCAACCATGGACCAAAAATATTTTTTTAAAATTGTATTTGAGCCAGGCGTGGTAACGCATACCTGTAATCCTAGTACTTGGGAGGCTGAGACAGGAGAATCACAGGTTCGAGGACAGTCTCAGCAAGTAGTGAGACTCTCATCAACCTAGTGAGACCCTGTTTCAAAAAATAATAATAATAAAATAGGGCTGGGGGTGTAGCTTGGAGGTAGAATGCCTCTGGGTTCAATCCCCAGTACCATAAAAAATAAAAAATAAAATAAAAATAAAAATTGCATTTGTACTAAACCAATACAGACTTTTTTGTTGTCATTATTTCCTGAATAATACAGTTTAATGCTATTTATACAGCATTTTACATTGCATTAAGTATTAAAAGTAATCTAGAGCTGCTTTAAAGTACATAGGAAAATATGTGCAGTTTATTTGAAAATACTATGTCATTTGATATAAAGGACTGAGATTCCACAGATTTTGGTATCCACAGTGGGAGAAACCCTGGAACCAATTCCTGAGGATACAGAGGTATGACTGACTGCATATCATGTAGGCATGTATTGCTTAACGATGAGGATACAGTCCGAGAATTGTATCATTAAGCAATTTCATCATTGTGTGAACGTTGTAGAGTATACTTACACAAGTTGAGATACCTATAACATCACTAGGCAATATAATCTTAAGGGACTACAGGCACATATATGATCCATCATTGACTGAAAATTCATTATGCAACACATGACTATACATACACACATATGTGTAATATATATAATATATCCTATTGGTTTTGTTTCTCTATAGAACTCTGATGAATACAGTGCCTTACAGAGCCTCCTCTTCTGAGGATACAACGGCCGGCACTCAATAAATTTGACTTCCCCTGGGCCCCTTTTCAAGTATCATCTGAATATCGTCTACCTGTAGCCTCTCTGCAAAGTTCTAATAGAGTAAAATGCAACACATGATCTTAGACTAAATTTGTTACCTGTACTATAAATAATAAAATTGGAAAAATTGACAAAACTCAATATGAACTGTAGATTAAAGTGGATTATATAGAATTTAATAAATATACTAAATTTATGTAAGAATTTTCTTGCTTTTAAGAAACATACACTGAAGTATTAAAGAGTAAAGGGATATACAACCTCCTCTCATATGCAAATGAAAAAATATGTACTAAATTGAGAAATATAAAGCATGTATGGCAAAATGTAAACAATTATTGATTCTGGGAATTCTCTACTATCCTTGCAACTTTCCTGTATGTTTAAGATGATTCCAAATACAAAGTTTTTAAAATGAAAAAGAAAAAAGTAAATAAAATGGCAAAAATGGGTCTAAACCAAAGCCTTGCCCTTATTAGCGCTCCTCTCTCAGCACCCCAATTAACTTCTTATAGCTGGCATCATCCTTTTAAAGGAAAGCCCTACTCCTTAAACACTGGCTGAGCCCACAGTCACATTCCAAGTGCAAAAGGGGCCATAATCTGAAATGGTCACAACAGAATGTGAAGGTACAAAAGCACACAGCTGTTCTTCCACCACCAGCTTATATTTTATATTGAATGATTTAATATTAGTTTTAAAAATTGTTGTAGTTTAAGAACATTCAAGCCAGCCTGCTTTTTGTTTAATGTACTCAGCATTACAAATTATTTCAAGATACTTCCCAGGTCCTAGCTTGTTTTAGCTCCCTTTTGAGTAAAATGAGATGCCAAGATAACCCAAAAGGCCCATGTGATGAAATAGCCCCAAAGGGTCATATACACTGGGGCCTTGTAAGGAAGTTGCCATCTAAATGTAGCATACCACTTGAATAGCAAAATGTGTCATGAAAAAGTCGACTCTATTCAGAGAATTATTACAAAAATATAACAAATTCCAAATGAGCTTTCTGCCATTTGCTCTGATGTAACAAAATGTGACCTGCTTAATGGAAAAAAGCCATTCACATGTGGCTCCGTCACCAGGACCAATCAGGACCTCTCTCTAAACTCAACTTCCTAGAAAACATTATATAGTTAGATACCCTACAATTTCAAGTCCAATTACCATAAAGTTGACAGGAATTTGCCTTTTTTTCCTACCTGAGCTCTTCTCTCTACGCATACACCTCTTGAATTCTCCATTCTTTCTTCCATATCTGAATGTCTTCCTTGATCTCTGGATATAGTGTGACAGAGGTGGTTCGATCAGAAAGGTAAAACTCACATTCGGTTCAAATCCTTGCTTTGAGCCTCTTTGGAAACTACAAGGACTTAGGTAAGAATTTCTGCTGATGCCAGCACATCTCTTTGCTCAGCCATTCCTAGTCCCTTGTGCCCTCAGTAAATGATGACCATTATTAATGCCCATCTCAAAGTAGCCCATATAACATTATTCTACACCACAGGACTGCCATGGACATCTGAAAATAATGTACTAACTGTGCCCCTCTCTACATCTTAGTAAACCTGTCACCAAAATATAGAAGAAAAATTAAAAGAATTGTGTTACTTATGGTTTCAGAGTATAGGAAGGAACTAAAGAATGGACTCCTTTTCCAGATTTTCAGATGGTGCAAAAAATCCTGTTTGTGTAGGGTGGGCAATACCACATTACTTTTGTAGCTGTAATTTTCAGCGATAGCAATGCAATTCTGAGAAGTCCTGGTTTCCATTTCAGATTTAAGTAAGATACTTCAGAAATTTCTCTGTTCTATTTTATTTTTTTTGTTCTTATTGAAGTGTTTAAATCCATTAAAAAACTGACCTTTTTCTCTTATTCACCTTCTAATCTTTCCCATTGTCTTTTTAATCAATCTTACACATAACTGCCTAATTCCTCTTTCCGCATCATATTCCCTTGCTTAGAAAAAAACAGAACAAAACAAAATAAGATTTCTAATCACAAATATCCACATTCAGAATGAATTTCAAATGATTTTAGCTTGGCTTTGAGTTTCTCTGACTACTCTTCTTCTTCTATTTTTTTTTTTTTTTGCGGTACTGGGGATTGAACCCAGGGGTATTCTACCTCCAAGCCACACCCCCAGCCCTATTTTGTATTCTTTATTTTGAAACAGGGTCTTGCTAAGTTGCAGAGGGCCTCACTAAGTAGCTGAGGCTGGCCGTAAACTGGATCCTCCTGTCTCAGCCTCCCAAGTACTGGGGTTTCAAGCATGCGCCACCATGCCCGGCTCTGACTACTATTCTACTAACTTTTCTTCCTGCGCTTTCACACTGCCTTTTCACTCAACTCCTGGCATGTTTTATCCTCCAAACAACACTGCTGTTTTCCCATCTCAATGCCTTTGCTTATGCCAAATGCTAGAGACTGTAATGTCACCTTAACCTTCATCTGATAAAATTCCACCAACCCTTTAGGCCCTGCTTCAGATTAATTTCCGTTATTTTATGAATGCTTCATGATCACCCCAGACAGGGACCCTTCTTACTCTGAATTCCTGGAGTAGTTTCCACTTAGCTACATGACCTGTCATCCCACTGTGGGTGCCTGGAGATCCCACTGTCTTTCTGGGACCTGGAGTCCAGAAGTGTTTAAGAGTAGAGACAGATCATAGGTTCATGTCTTGACTCCTCCATTTCCTAGCTTATGACTTAAGCAAGTTACTTATAAATCTCTCCGCGCCTTGGGTTTCTCACCTATAAAATAGGTTTTTAGTAAGATATCCAATTAATAGGTGAAGATAAAATAAGTTAAGATGGAAAACCAATATTGTATCCACCATGTTTGTCATTATTAGTGTTATTTGTGAAACACACCCACATACCCATACCCATATACCTACACAAACACATAGTCCTTTGTGTATAGACATTCTAAAAATATAGGTCAGACAAATGTCAAAAAAATTCATGAAGCTTTTGAAGATGTGGTCTTGGTTTTCTATAGCAATTCTTCTAATACACTGGCAAATTTGAATAATGTGTCGTTGAGAGGATGGTATCTGGTTAATCATTTTTTTGGCAACAATAAATAAAATTTTAAACTAGATTACAAAAAGAACACAATCTGTGATGGCATCTGAGGTACAGAATGAAAAGTATCATACAAGGGAACCTGGTGACGTATAACCCTACGGCAAAATTTGCATTACACAGTGAAGAAGATAAACCACCATCTTCTAGGTTTACGTGTAATTGCATTTTTTTAAAGCTGAGTCTCATAAGAAAGTCAATGTGTAGGGACCAGAAATCCTAACCTTGCCAGTGAGTCCATTGGAGGTGGTTTTCCATATTTACTAAGTCCTTGTTGACCAGGATTTTTTTTATTTGTAAAATGTTATATATCATATTGACACAAAGGCTATAAAATTAAATCACAGTATGATTTTCATGAATTGCCTTTACCAAAATAATTAAAAGTATGTGAAGTTGGAACTACATAACCAGTGAACACACATTTTCCCACCTGTTAAAGTATTGCTACATTATAGGGGACACTGTAGACGACACAATGTCTTCAGTAGACATTAACCTACAATAACTAGGAAACAAGTATAGATTACTACATTCTTTAGTTATGCATCATCTACATGAAGGGATGAATTTTGAAGCCACAGTTTGGTGCACAAGTCCTGAGAGATCTTTTCCCTGCCTGTCTTTCTGATCTCATGTATTCACTCCAATGGTTGTCCTAGTGAAGTCCTCACACTTCCCAGAATGTACTCAGCTCTTCCTGGCCTCTCTATCTCTGCTCATGTACACTCTCTTTTCCCTCCTGCCATGACAAACTCTCATGCATCCTTCAAGTTCCAGTTCCTAACGTCACTTTCCCCGTTCTAGATTTTTCTGAGCACAGTTAAACATGTCCAACTCTTATGTCCAGTTTCTATAGTGCCATAATCAGACCTCTATTTTCTACTACTATAACTACTTATTTATATATATGCATCTTGATTTAACTGTGAGGCCTCACAGAACTGAGACCTGCATTAAGTCATCTCTCAGCCCAATGTACTCAGTATAAAGTTGGCATTTAATAAACATGATTTCAATGAGTGCCTGAATGAACTTCCATCATTTTTTCTTAATGGGGCTTTAATCTTTTTGTTCACATAAATGTCCTATATATTTAATAATCTTAACTTTACATAAACTAAATCTTCTTTAATTTTCATTCAAGTGACATGTTTACATGACATGCTCATAGATGTACACTTTTATTTTTGAAGATATTTTCTTCTTTCATTTTAAATTTTTCCCAAAATTACTTGGGGATATTATGGACAGAGAAGTAACTCTCAGGCTTAATATTATTTTATGTTTGACAGCAAAGTAAGTTCTTTGAACTCAAAAACTGGCTTTTTAATCAATAATTCCTCCCACTTAATGTTCATGTGCTAATCAGAAAGTATCCCCATACCCCCCACAATTAATGTGCTGTATTATTTCCTTTTCCCCAGTTTCATCAGTGTAGTAGCCATTCAAACATTCATCCATCCATTCACCAATCCATGCATTCATGTAGCCCAAAACTGCTATTTAAGCATTTACTGTCTACTTGGCACTGAGCTCAGGGCAGGAGATCCAAAGTTAAAAAAAAGAGAATTGCCTTCCCAGGGCACACAGTCCACAGCAGACAAGCAGGTCCCTAACCACAACCACAGCACAAGATAGTGTGAGTTAAGTGCTACTAGATAAATGTGCAAAGTTCAATGGATGAAATCAAGGCAGGAAAGCAGGAATTTTCTAATCGTTTGTAAAGAAAGATTTTAAAATACTTCAAATGCCATACCTCTAAGGATCTGACGATACCCTGGTATCACCTCAGACCAGCCTTTCCATGGACTTCAGCAAGAAAGGGAAGGAACAATGTCCTACCCTCTCCACAGTGTCTCTCAGTTGTTCTCAATTATCATCTGGAAGCACTGTATTTGAAAACCAGAGAGCCCTTTCCCCTTCAGCCAGCCTGTGGGGTGATGAAAACATGGGAGCTGAGCCTATCAGTGCTTGTATCAAGCAGCTGATAAAGTTGTAGCCCATGAGTCATGGCTCTTTTCATGTGTTTCCAGATCTGTGGGAGGAGAGGCCTTTGGCTGGCAGCACTAGCAATCTAGCATCTATGATGATCACTTGGGGAAAGAAAGACGCTGGAGCCACTAGGAGAGCTATACAATCCTCCCACCTTCCTACAGTGTGCATATCCCAATGCCACCACCAGGCCATGTCTCAAAATAGTGCGAAAGCCAAAACCCACATTTTCAAAAAAAGGGACAAATAAATTAAGCTCCTGCCACCCACTTCCCTTATGTGCAGCTAAGGAAAATCAAATGAAATAAACAAGCAAATTAGCAGCTGGTATGCAAGCTTCAGATCACGAATGTGTTTTGAAGCCTCCGCCAACTAGTTCTTCCTGAACCAATTTGTTCTTGTTGGGAAAATAATAATTAGTAATCATAGTACTAATATTAATGTCTAATACCTATTGAAAGCCTACAGCATACCAGACACCATGCTTGCAATTTATGGGTACACCCTACTTAATTATTACAAAACCCATGAGGTGGTTCTATAATCCAGACTTTACACGTGGGGAGATTGGGACTCAGAAAGGCTAAGTGACTTATCAAAGTACACATGTTTAGTGGATAGCAGAGCCTACACGTATTAGTATTTTAAGCCTGTTGCTCTTAGACAATATACTTCCTAAATATAAAGGAAAATATTAATGTAAGATCATTAAAAGCACGGGTATTCTTTTCTGTCATCTGCTATTATATGAACTATAAATTCCTGTGATTTTTTGTAGTCAAGAACATAATCCTCTTGACCTGGAGACATTTTTTCCCTTGCTATATATTTGTAGGAAATAGTAAAATATACTTAGGACTTCGAAGTTAAGTAATAACAGAGAAGCAAACAGTTTTACATGTTGTTTCTATATTATATAGGCAATGTTTTAATCAAAGTATTACCTTTATATATGTGCATTTATAAGTGCCTTTTTCTGCTGAGAAATTAGTTTTAAATTATTAGTATAATTCAAAAAGATTCCCCATACTTATAGAGGGACAAATACTTTTGTGTCTGGTAGTATGCAGTTTAAAGGCTACCCAATGAAGAAAAATATAACTCTGTAAATAAATAAGAAGTGAGAAATTGGGCATTTTAAATTTAATAATTATTGCTTTTTCTGAGAAATGACATAGAATTTCCATACATAGCACATGACAGAATAACCTCAAAATATTAACTTAAAGACATCTGGGGGGGGGAGGTAATTTAAGTAGCTTCTACCATTTTGAAATTTAGATTGAAAATCTACCATGAACCTGCCTTCTAAAGAAATCACAGTGGTTTTTGATGGGCTAATAAACAGACCAAGGTAAAGCATTCACGTGGTGTCTTGATCAGTGAAGAAAGAAGTTCGACATAACTGTACCAATTCTGATGACCTACATATTTGGGGGAATTGGAGAGGTTTCAAAACAAGCCCCCAAAGCCTCATTGGCTAGCATCATCAGTGTGAAGTGTGAATTTGTTAGAAAGTAGAATAATAGAATAATAACATTCTTCTGAATAAGAATTTGCATTGTAATATAATGCCCAAATAATTTCTAAGCCCAATGATGTTTGATAACAAGCATCCAACACAGCCTTTTGGAATCTCATATAAACATGCCCAGCCCAAGAGGGCTGATGCCGGCTCAACACAATACCAGCCAAGCTCAGACTTCCCTACATCCTATTTCTCTTTGTTCTCTCCCATGCCACCAACTCACCATTTTCACAGCTACAACTTAAGTATAAGCTGCCTTCATCTTTCATCTGGGTGAATTAATAACCTTATAACTATTCTCTCTGCCTCCCCTACTGACCCCACGCTGTCTATACTCACACAGCAGTAGTGAGAGGCATCTTGCCATTTCAGAGACTACATTGTGCTCTTCCCATGATAAAAATACATCAAGGGCCTTCTTTGTACTTGGAGTAAAATCCAAATACCAAAACATAGCCTATGAACTGTCTCACTGTACCTTTGTCTCACATATTTTTTTTCATTTCTCCTTCAACATGCCAAGCTTCAGAGCATCTGCAGTTGCTAAATCTCCTGAATCTTCACATGGCTTTTCCTTCTCAATAGTCATGTTTCAACTGGACTGTCATCTCCTTGGAGATGTTCTCTTCTACGTTTCCTGAAATTTTTTCTTCATTCAATTTACTAATCATTGAAGGTATTTCATTTATTTGTATACTTTTTGTAAAAGAACTAAAACTGTCTTGAATGATTGTCTCCCATCCTTTTTTATTCCCAGCCTCCCCCACTTTTCCCCTATTTCTTCTGTCTTTGAAATGTGACCAAAAACAAAATTGAAAAAACCCAAACTACAATGCTTATAAAATTAGCTTTCAAAGAAATTTTCTGACAGTTATGTATATGTTATTATACCAATGACTGAACAAGAGGCCTCAAAACAAAAATAATGTCTAATCATTCCAATGGCAAGTTTTAGGGCAGCCAAAGATGAAAGTTAGACCTGGGCCAAATTACAGGACAGGTGCCCCTCTCTTCTCACCTTAAAATCTCACTCCTGCTTCTACTTGGAAAGTTACCTGGTCTTCACATACTCTCCATGAAAACCAGCTGACTACAGCTCTAATATATTTTTTAGTCACTTAAATAATTACCTTTTGACAACATTTATTATTTGCCACCTTTCATTAAAATGTAAGGTCCTTATAATCTTTTATGTTAGGATTGATTGTTCTGATTCTCTATAATCACCAGAAGCTAGAATAATCCCTCTCTTTCTGGTAGGTGCATACTAAATATTTGTGGGCTTTTCCTAACACCCAACAGTATTGGTTCTTGCCTAGCATATGAGCTAATCACTTGTCTCCTTGCACTTTGACCTTACTTCTTGAAAAAGAGTTTATTTTCGTACCCTTTCATACTACCTTATCTTGAATGCAGCTCCAATGAATGAAGCACTTCCCTGTTATATTTGTGCTGGTTTGGGATCTTAATAATCTCATCATGCCAATGGAAAAAGCACAGTGTCCTTTTGTATAGACAGATTACTAACACTTGAAAAAGAAAGCCACAAAATACTCTGGAACCTTTCTTTCAGGAAAAATAGCCCCTTTTTTTGCAGGGCTTCTAGTAGTGAGTGCTATTCAAAAAGTCCCAAAATACCCAAGGCCCAGGACAAATATGTGGCAAGTCATTGAAGGACTGCACAAGAAAAGTCCATGTTAGCCATCAGAGGAAAGAAGATTACAGCTTGGATCCCGTGTATATCACACCCACTTTGCTTTTCTTATTGTTTCATCTAGCTCCTTCTCTATCAAAGGAGGTTAGAACTGTTACTATGACTGTGGCAACTAGGTTCCCATATGGTCCTGGGATTGGAGGAAACACAAACACCAAAACTAGGATTGAATACCTTAGCAGTAGCTGTACCTGAATGACATCCTGGTATTCCTATTCAGAGAATAAGCCTGAAGGCAGCCCTGTGATCTTCTGACATGTCAGTATTAAGACTCATAAGCTGGATATTAGGAGTAGAAACTATTTCCTTAGCAGATGTACTAGGCATGGCTATTAGCCACATACCCAGAGATCAATAGACAAAAGAAGAGCTCCACTTGTCCTCCAGTTGGAAAGCCCCATCTAAGGCAAAGAGACTGAGAAGGGGTCAAATATGAGCTAGTGAGAACAGTTAAGAAGCTATTACCTCAATCTAGGAGCAAAGAAGGTGGGGAGAATTGAATGCAATTGAGAACTAAACTGGAGTTGATATTTATTGCAGGTGATGATATGTATGAAATATTTTTATAAATTTTGGTTACTATATTAATGACCAAAGCACACAAAATTAGGTCCAACTAAGGTATCAAGAAAGTTTCTTGAAGACAATCTATTTTTAACTATATTTTCCTTTGTTCTAACACTGCACCTTGTATAAACCTCTATTTTATTATTCTGAGACCCATTTCTAAGAGTAAGTTGTAAAAGTAACCAGGGTCTACCTGTGAGTATATGTATTTTTCTGCTGGAAATTTAAAGATGCATGACTAATGTTTGGGTTAAGCTGATATCAAGATATATTTGACAGCATATTCTGATATTTTTCACAGCATTTATAAATAACTTGAACATTTCCCCCATTTTGAATGAGAAGAAAACCACATCATGCGAATGCTATCTGGATTGTGCACACTTAAGATTTCTTTTTTCATTTACCTCCTAAAATTAAATGTATCTACCAATTATTCCAAACTTCTAACATAAATTCATACACATTTTCAGCAGAATGTAATTTCTTTGTAGGCTCTTCTTGAGAAGTCAAACTGATTGAGAGTTAAGTCGGACTAAATAAGTTCTACGTAAATCAGTCCAAGGTGGCAGAAGAGTACTTCACTTTAGGCTCTTGATGGTTTCCTTTCACGATATATGCATACCCATGTTCATAGCAGCACAATTCACAGTGGCCAAATCATGGAACCAACCTAGGTGTCCATTAACAGATGAGTGGATTACAAAATTGTGGGAAATACATGCAATGGAATTCTACCCAGCAATAAAGAAGAACAAAATAACATCATTTGCAAGAAAATGGAAGGATCTGGAGAACATTATGTTAAGCAAGATCAGCCAATCACAAAACAAGAAGGAACATATGTTTTCATTAATATGTGCAACCTAGGGAGTAGTGGGGACACACAAGGGATGCTGGTTGATAATGGAGAACCCTCAGTTGGGCAAGGGAAGTGGTACAAGAGAAGGGGAAGGGCAAGAAAGAAGCGAATCAGTGGAATTACTATCATAAACAATATGTATATGTGAAAATAAACCAACATCATTCTTGGTACTTCATACGGGTGGGGGGAGGCGGGGCGACACTAAGAGCTATGTGCATGTATGTTAACATCAAATAGATATTCATTGTGATGTGAGACTCCAATGCACCAATAAAAACACGTTAAAAAATATAAAAAAAGAAGAGTATTTCACTGTCTCCTAGTGAATGGTCATGGATGATGTGGTACTTCTTTGTTCCATCTAACTCCAGGAATTTTCTCAGTGACTACTAGTAATTCTCCTCAGAGTGGGTCATCACAGTAGTAGCTTATGCCTTTGGCCATTCTCAAGTGTATTCAAAGCAGCTTTAACATGGTCCTTGAAACTAATTAAGTCAGGTGCTCACAGGTCTTTAGAGTAGATAGAATGTTCCTACTCATTCAGCAGTAGAGTAAGCCTTTATTGACTTCCTGCCAGTGTGAGTATCTTCATCTCTAGGCCCCAAGTCATGTCTATTTCTAGCCCAGAATGCTTTTCTTGTCTACTCTGAAGTCCGTTTTCCAAGTCTAACAAGTCACACCTAATCACTCAATGTAGCCTTCTTTAATTCCAGTCCCATCTGTCTTCAACTCAGATACAACTTTTGCTGGCCTCATCCTCCTTTATAAAACCCATTTCCTTTCTTCTTATCTCCTTTGACTCTTGAAATCCTCTAGGTTACAAGGGTGCAGCAACATGTCTTCTTTGGAAGTTCCAGCACATTGACTCTTATGGCATTAACATACCAATGCAAACCTCTCAAGCATATGTGATAGTGAAATTTATCATAAGATACTGGAATAAAAAGAAGAAAGTTGAAAATTTAAGGCCAGTGTCTCCAAGCAATATCAGATAAGGTAAATATGATTAAAGCAGCTCATTTCAAGAAGTGAGAGATCCACTATTAATATTTTTTCTAAATGTTATGTAATATAGAACATAATGTGGAATCTATGTAAGATGGAATCACCATTGTTTTATCCAAGGACATAAAACAAGGTAGGGAAAACTCAAGCCTGACTATCCTATTGAGATCAGAGTTGAAGAGAGAAAATTAGAAAAGGGTAGCAGGGCACCTCCATCACTTTTTGTTATCTTGTATTAGAAGATAAAATCTTTGTGCCCTAAATCTCATCAATATTAATATCCCATATGATGATTTCAGTTTTTAGTTTCAGTTCTTTCTTTCTCTCTAAAATTCTGATATGTGTCAATAGTGAAAGCAGGTGCTCTGCGGGGGACAAATTCAAGCAACTCATCACAATCGCTCTTCCCCTCTGATGATTAAGGCTTAGTTATTAGATCAGGTTTGTCTACCGATTGTCTTCCTTTAGATTATATTCTCCCAGGAGGCCCTCATCTCTTCAAAAATGTTAACTCTCACAGCTGCCCCCAAAGAACCCACAATTTTCCCAGACATGATTTACTCTTTCATTTTGTAATTTAGTTTTTCATGTGGTTTTATCTTATCTCAGAACCTAGATAGTAAGTTCTTTAAGGACAATCCAGGGAGCCCTGACATGCAAAGCACAGTATTAAGTAGGACGTAGTGGCTATTTGTAAATATTTATAATTTTTTTTCACTAAGTGTCTATTTATTGATATATTTCTGGGTTCAACAAATGACAAGATATAAGAAAATAGGTATTCAGGTATTCTTAATTTACAGTTCTCTTATTTTAGCTACCTTCTTCAGAACATCTCACATAATCACTTCACTGAATTACAGAATAGATATATTATTATAAATTACTATGATCCAGAGTCCTAGAGAAAAAGCTAGTCAAATTATACCCTTTTATCTTCATAAGATAGAAGTTCAGGGGTCAGGACTTGGAATCTGTTAAGAAAACTGAATGACTGGCTTAGTCCAGATATAACTACAGAGCATCCAACAAAATTGGGAGAGAGAGACCAGAAATTTGCATTAAATTATAAGAATGAGGTTAGAAACACACAGAGATTCACACATGTCTATGTGCAAATAAGAGCAAAAAAGTGGATGAAGAGAAGAACAATATTTGCAGGATTAGATACTAATCTAACATTTGCAGGATTAGATCAGGACTAGCAAGTTTATAAATTATTCTTGAAGAAGTATTAAATGGGGTAATAGAAAGAATTTCAGAATTATTTCAAGATGTAAATGAAAGGTAAAGAATAGGCACTTGAAGATGATCCAGTAGTATGTAGAAAACTTTCATTTATTAATTCACTAAACATTTTTTCTGGAGAGCTACTGCATGTTCCAAACTTTATGACACACTGGACTACTGTGTAAATAAAGATACATCAATGCCCACAAGGGTTTTCTGTGTGTATGGTACTAAGGATTGAACCCAGAGGCATTCCACCTCTAAGCTACACCCCCAGCCCTATTTTATTTGTTATTGGCAAAAGGGTCTAAGTTGCAGAGAGCCTAAGTTGCTGAGGTTAGCTTCGAACCTGGGATCTTCTTGTCTCAGTCTCCCAAGTAATGGGATTACAGGTGTGCACTACCATGCCCTGTTCCAGAAGGATTTCTTAGTCTAACAAGAGAGTTAAATCTGTCCAAAAGCATAATTTATTGCCCTAAGGATTATAATAAATATAAACATAGGGTAATATGGGAACATAAACATGCAAAAGAAACCCAAGAATGTTAGAAGTTTGTAAATTTAATTTCTTAATAAGCACAGGGACTACTGATGTAGTCATTAGATTATGTATGGTCTGGATCTAGAATGCCCCTCAAAAGCACATGTGTTAGCAATGCAGCAATGTTCCTAAGTGAAATGACTGGATCATGAGGGCTCCTATCTCATCAGTAAGATTAATACATTTGATGGGTTAATAATTTGAATAGATTTACTGGGAAGTGATAAAACCTATAGGCATGGCTAGAGGAAGTAGGTCACTAGGGGTATGGACTTGGGGACTTTCTGTCGGTCCTTCCCCCCCTTCTCTCTGCTTCCTGGCTGACTGTCAAGAACTCAGCAGCTTTCTTCCACTACCCCCTTCTACCATGATATTTTTGCTTTGGAGCCAGTTGACCATGGACTGGATCCTCTGGAATCATGAGCCAAAATAAACCTTTCCTCCTCTAAGTTGTTCTTGTCAGGTATTTTGTTCACAGCTACACAAAACTAAGACAGATAACCTGAAGGTCATCTCTGAGGGATTTTTTTTAAGGTATGTCTACTTTCGAGTATGTTCCAATTATGATATTCCCTTGCTTCTATTCCTTGTAGAGGGCTCAAGGTGGAGCTAAAACTTTTGGAAGCTTAGATATCGTGGAGAACTAGATGGTTTCTAATACCTTTGAGGCAGGTCCTATTCATCCAGTAATAGATATATATGGTGCTCTTACCAATTTCTTTGATGGTGCTGTAGGCTAAATAACAAAAACACTGAGTTATTCTCTCTGCATGAGGCAAGTTGGGTAAACTGCCAGGCCAGTGTCCAGTTTTCTACAGTGGCTTTTCTTTCAGACAACTGCGAAATATGTAAGTTCCCCTAAAAGTTACTCAGCTACTGCCTGATTCTTCTCTGGAATAGTAACACCTTTAACTGGTTCAAATTAGAGTATTAAAACCCAGTGGGTTTTTTTTCCTTGTAATAACAATCCTAGCACTTATTTCCATTTTTTTTCATTACCAACACTGGCAGAAACAATGCAATACTTATTATAATTGTTTGCAGTAATCCATTTAAGGAATTTCATTCAAGTATAAAAACATTGAACTGAGATGAATATGCTGAAAAGTAGCTGCTTTAATTTATTTTTAAACATGTGGGGAGAGTTATTGAAAACCAAGGTAAGGTGAATGCAGGTCCATGTGCAAAATAGGGCAAAATCTGCAAACATCTGAAGCACTTTCTGCCAGCAGGAAGATAGCTTATTTTTAAAAATTAATAAAGTGTGTAATTTGGGAATACTAGCAAGGAAGTTACTTTCAGTGCTTTAATGTAATATTCAAATTTGCGTTTTCAGTGTAATTGATTTCTAAAGTAATAAAGGGGATGCATATCCTTTTCTTTTAACCATCAAATGTCCCAATTGACTATGAAAACATTTCCACTGCAATAAATGTCATATGCATCCTCCTTATTTTATCAATTCATTAATTTGTTTATTAATAAACACATAGTACATGTCTATTAGGTACCAGATATTTTAAAAATCAATTCACTTAACATCTACCACTTTCCAGGCACTTTGTTTTTTAGGAAAAAGGAATGCTATCACAAAAACAAAAAACTGCCTGACCTTAAGGTATTTATGATCTGGTGGGGAAGGGAAGTAGAGCTGTGGCCAGCAGCTAATACAGGGGAAAATGCATTTTGTTATTAACTGAATTGCACTCTCCTAAATATAACCTGGCAGATGTTGACAATCACTTCTGTGGGATCTGGCATTATGTGATTCTAATTTGTGATAGACTTGTTTCCAAACTAAAATAGTACATGCTTTCTTGGTATATTCAATCCCTAGTTACTGGTTTTCTGCACCTGGAAATGCTTGCTTCATCCTGTAACTGTTTCCAAAAAGGAAACAAGATTCCCTGTGATAAAGGCAAGCTGAGCTTGCCATTGGTCATTATACCACAAACACTTGGGGGGACTTCAATGTCCAGTCATGGAGTTCCATTCAAATTACACCCCTGATTAAATTTCATGAACTATGCCAGACGCAAAGGCCAAATGCAGACTCACCTGGGTGGAATCTGATCAGACCTGACAAATAGAAAGATGCTTAATGCAATTACCTTCTGATTAACTGAAGACCGGTATTTGAATCAGTTATATCTAAGATACAAGTCTTTCGGTGTCAGGTACATGATATTAACTAGAATGAGTTATGGGACATACCTCACAAGGGTGAGACACCTATTACTCATTGGTGAATAATGTGCGGAATTCAGGAAAAATGAGATGAAACTGTAATTTACCATCTCTTTCAGGACAGTTTTTTTGGAAGTTCTCCAAATCATGTATTTCAGAAGGTTCTGGCTTGATTAAAAATTCTATTTGATGAAAGATCAGATGGAGAAAACACTACCCTTTCTGCTAGTGAGGCATGTTTTCATTTTGCTGCAATTTCACACCAGGAAACCAACTTTATTTTTCAAACAAAAATATCATGTTAGCTTAAACATTGTGATATAATAACTGTACTCAGTTGGCATAAATCAAATTAGATTTGATCATCTAACAGATATTAACTGTGTCCTGGAGATGTTCAGGAGTAGGATAGGAAACTATTAGGTATGGGTTTGAAATGTACAGAGATGGTTCCTGACGTAATAATTGTTCAACTTACAATTTTCAACTTTAAGATGGTATGAAAGCAAAACACATTCAGTAGAAACTGTGCTTAGAATTTTCTAGTGTGGATCTTTTTCCAGGCTAGGGATATGCCATATAGTACTCTTTTGAGATCTTGGGCAGCATCAGTGAGCTGCAGCTCCCATTCAGCCAGGCAATCAGAAGAGTAAACAACCAATATTCTATAGTGCATTGTGTTACTAAGCTATGAGATTAGGTAGGTAGGTAGGTTGGGTATATTAAATGCATTTCTCACTTGAAATATTTTCAGTTTACAGTGAGTTTATTGAGCTGTAAACCCCATCGTACTGAGCATCGTAATGAGCATCTGTACCAGAAATTGGGATTCTTGCTGTGCAATTTTTTTGACACCTCTTCCAGTGCTTTAGATTTGCTAGTAATTATCTATAAAACCTCTGTGCAATGCTTTTACTTTTAATTCTTGCACTCTCATGACTAAATCTATATCTATACACACAGACACACACTCTTTGGTGCTAATGATTGAACCCAGGGCCTCGCACATGCTAAGCATGCTCTCTACCACTAAGTTACCCTCCCAGCACTCAATACATATAATTTTCAATATAACTCCCAGAAAATGACATAGTATATCCAACTGCATCTTAATGTGGATGGCTTTTTGTAACACTTGTAAACCTATTTGTAATACTTTATTACTTTCAGGGTGGAGTAGAAAACCTTACAGGGAAGAATGTTGAAATCCAAAATCTTAGGTACATTTTACTTAAGTCATGGAATGATGAGAACAAACTTACTCACATATATATCAAACATTGTGCGAGGTTAGTTTTCAATTTTCTTCTAGACTTTTTAGATTAGAGGTCTAGGTCTAGACATATAAAATTGTTGATTGTGTTTTAATCCAAGTGGCATATACTAGAAGAAATTTACTGATCTTTACAGCCTAAGTTCCAGTAACATAGAATTATGAAAAGACATTAAACTCTTAAAACTTTTGTATCAGAATTAGCTTCAACCTACTTTGAATTGCTCATATAAATACTATTATTTTTATGAAATCCCATCTTTGAGTCACATTGGATACCATCTGCAATATTTTCAGTGCTGGAGATAGAATTTTTGTTTTCAATCTTGATAATTTACATCACATTTGCCAGCCCACATTTTTCACTAGACTTTTTAGAACCCACTGTTCTTTTCTCCCATCCCATAATGGCATTTCAGTTAAGACAAAGAGGAGAGTCAGGTTTGATTTTCAATCATCAAAATTGACAAAGAATTATGTGATTTATTCATGATATAACTGAGAAGAAAAGACATATGTTCATTTATATATGCCAGATCTGTGAGATACAAATGTTCTGGGAAAACAAAGATGAATAAAAACTGGTCCCTGCCTTAAGGGATTTTCCAGTGAGAGAAACAGATGTGGTAGAAGTATGTTTGAGGGGCCAAGAATGGCAAACAAGAACCAGATATATGGAGGAGGGGAGGACAAACATTGTGCACTAGCAATAAAGCAAAAGGTAAGGCACGTACATAGAGTCTCAAGAGATAAAAATATGTTCATGAAAAGCTTCCTATGATACATTAAGACATAAATGCATTGTCCCTAAGGGTATGGAAATGTCATGTTAAGATTTACATTTGTGGCAGGTTTGAATGGGTGGAAGACAAAACTGAAGTCAGGGGAAAAGGAGACTTGTTGAAGTCAACAGTTTAAATCATGCTATATACATATATGACATTATCAACACCAATCTCAATAATAAATAGTGGGAGAGGGATAAAGCGGGGGGGTCTGGAAGGAAGCATACAATTGCTGTGTGCATGTGTGTGTCGATTGCTCTGATCTGAACTTTATTATGAGGTATGATTACCATGTACCAATAAAAGTATATTTTTAAATAATCTTACTACAGGAAAGCATTTTCAAAACAGAGAGACTATTGAAGGAATCTAGGTGAGAAAGTATTGCGCCTGAATTATGGGTGTGTCATTGGAACTGGAGAGAAACAAATAGATTGAAAAAGGGTATGTTAAAATAAAAAAGAAAGAAAGGATGTAGTGATAGTGAGATACAGCAAGAAAGAGAAAGAGATAGAGAAGGCTCTCAGGTAGAGGAACTTTGGATAATGCTATGGCAAGTTTGTAAAGGTAAATGATATTTCACTTTTGTCCAGGTTAATTTTGAGGTATTTATGAACCATCATTATAAATATGAAAATTAAAATTCAGAACATTCTAAATTCCTAGTAAATAATACAATATATGAATGATAACACTTTAGATAATCTAGCTCCACTTAGATTCCTCAAGTGTAGTGTCAAAACTGCATCAGTTGAAACTTATTTGAGGGCTTCTGTGGTTCTGTTATTAAGTCTACCTGAAGACATAATTTCCTGCAGTAAGAATTGTGATATTGCAGCCAGGCATGATGGCGCAAGTTTGTAATTCCAGTACTTGAGAGGCTGAGACCAGAGGATCTGGGTTCATGGCCAGCCTCAGCTACTTAGTGAGGCCCTCTGCAACTTAGGGGCACTCTGTTTCAAAATAAAAAGTAAAAAAGAGGGCTGGGAGTGTAGCTCAGAAGTATAATGCCCCTGGGTTCAATCCCCAGTACTGCAAAAAAAAAAAATAATTGTGATATTGCCACCCTTCATAAGTTACTATGGGATCTGTGGCATAAGAGCAAAGAATCCTTATCTTTGCTACCACATTCCTTCTTGGTTTTTCCAGCTTTTCATTATTCAGACTCTACAAAAGCTGAATTTATCTGGTTTATATTTTCTTAAGTGCATTTTTCTATATTTTTCCTTGTAACCAAACATTTCAGTGGTTCTCTATTAAATAGATTCAGAATTCATATTCAGAATCTTTACCTTGACATTTAAAGGTCTTTTACAACCTTGTTCCCAGTTATCTTCTCAACTATCTCTTTCTGAGCTTGCAAATGCTTCCATACAATTAAATGGATCCATATACTCTCTCCTGAACAAGTCACATGTTTTTCTCCTGGACCTCTGCCCTAATCATATTCTTTGGCCAAAATTTCTCACCATGTCTTCTCTACTCTCCTAATTTCTTATCCTTTCTTTGACGTCCAGCAGTGGATCCACATCCTTCATGAAGATTCCATGAGGCTCCAGCCAACTCTTACCTCTTTCTCTGAATTTCTATATTTCTTATCATCTATCCTGATTGACAAATACATTGCTGCTTTCTTCTTTTTTTAATCTATGTATTTTCTCTGCTTATCATTGGCATCATAAATTCCTTAGGATTAAGTTTAATATTTAAGATTAGAAATTATGTTTAATCTGCCTGGTAGTGAATGTAGACAGGTTGAAGCTGTTCCCAGTGTACATGGAAAGCCTCTCAATAAACTGATGATGGTGCTTATGATATAGCCTGATACTAACTAGTTTTGCCTTAGTAATTAGGCTGGATTTTAATATACAAACTGTAGCCTGCATACAGAATTCTACTATTAAGAATGTGAAACTAAGTTTACCCTCTAAAAGTTAGCTCTCTATTAAAAAGAATTCCATCCAGACAAGTAGCCTTAAAATTATATTGTCTCTTGGCCGGGCGTGGTGGCGCACGCTTGTAATCCCAGTACTTTGGGAGGCAGAGACCGGAGGATCCTGGTTCACGGCCAGCCTCAGCTCTACTCTCTCTCTCTCTCTCTCTCTCTCTCTCTCTCTCCCTCCCTGTCTCTCTCTCTCTCTCTCTCTCTCTCTCTCACACACACACACTCTCTCTACCTAGTGAGGCCCTCCTCCGCAACTTTGTGAGACCCGGTTTCAAAATAAAGTATAAAAAAAAATTAGCCCGGGGGTGTAGCGCAGAGGTAGAATGCCCCTGGGTTCAATCCCCAGTACTGCAAAAAAAAAAAAAAAAATTATACTGTCTCTCTAGTTAGAAGCAGGAAGAGTGAAAAGCAGTGTCCAGAATTTTCTTGAATGAAAAATTACATATAAATTAAGTGATAGCCGGGCATGGTGGTACACGCTTTTAATCCCAGTACTTGGGAGGCTGAGACTGGAGGATCCGGGTTCGTGGACAGCCTCAGCTACTTAGTGAGGCCCTCCGGAACTTAGTGAGACCCTGTTTCAAAATAAAGAGCAAAAAATAGGGCTGGGGGTGCAGCTCAGAGGTAGAATGCCCTGTGTTCAATCCCCAGTACCGCAAAAAAAAAAAAAAATTAAATTATGACATTTGTATCTAATTAAGGGATATGTTACTGGAGGTGATGGTCTGCTGAGATTTAAACACAAGGAAGCCCAAAGAAGAAAATGTTAGCATGTTTACAGGTTGAGGAGGAAAAAGGAAAGAAGAGAAGGACTTGGGGTAGAAAGGAGGTGAGAAGGGAGAGAAAAAGTGGGAAGAGACAGAGGGTGAAAAGGAATGAAGAGAAAAGAGTAAGAAAAAAGTAGAAAAGAGAATGTACTAGCCAAGACTTTCATCAGATTTGAAATCTATAAGAAAAAATGGCTAAAACCCATTCACTTACTCTTCATGTGGTAGGCAAACCAAAGCTCTTTACTTATGAGTTCCTGTCAGAATCTTAACTTATCATAACTTAATACACCAGGAAAATGTATTTGGCTACAGAATTCTTTGTATATGGAACATGTTCTCTGAGTCAGTGCTCCATAGAACACATATTAGAAAGGAATCCATTTGGTGCTTTCTGTAAGGGGAAAGGAAACCCCATAGAGTATTATTCAAAATATTTTTAACTTGGATATTTATGCAAATATTCAGTAAATTATAGGTATATAATTTTATATTCAAAATCACGCCAAAAATTATATATGAAGTTTGTACATAAGCTTTCTGTCCTTGGCTAAAAGGGGAAGCAGACTGTTGTTGATATTATCATTAGCAAACACATGTTAAAATTCAGGGTCTATAAAATCCCCAAAATCCTATAGGTTTTTTTCCTCTTAATACACTTCCAAATTCATGGAAAAGCAAAACACACACATGTAATAAGAAGTAAGTTACATAATATTATAAAAATTTATTATATAGTAGTACAAACTGCAATAAAGGGATTGGATTGTTAGTTATAAAAACTGAAAAACAGGATAATATTATGGAAAACTCACATGTTTTATAAAGAGGAGTTCCAGACACATATTAGCTGTGTGAGCCTGGGAAAATGACTCACCTTTCCATATCTTGGCTTTTTCATCTTAAATATATGTAAAACTATGCCTACATTGCAGGGTAGATATACCCTTGCAGCAAAAACTTGCATTGACTCTAAAATTCAATTGGGAGTATTTACCATTATTATTTTGCTATTGTCATGTTAGATTCTATAGAGACATGATATATTCAGGCTAGTCTTCATTTCAGATAAATGCAAAAGAGATGTTGTAAAGATTGTCTCTATCAGTGTCTTAATTTTATGTTAAACCTTATTCTCAGAAGAAAACTTTCTAATGAAATGTTCCATTTGCTCACTCAGGGATTTCCTACCATTCAGTACAAAGCCTCTTGCACACATTTTGTCAAACTGTAAGCTCCTTGCATGACTCCCCTTGGTTTTCCATTCCACTCCATACTTTTATCGCTTCACTTCTACTTCTCTGACCATATGCACCCTAAATCCCCTTCCTTTCCATCATCAGCTTCCTCTGCCTCTCACTGGGGACAGCAGAGAGCTGCTGAAGGAAGATGAGCTACTTTATAGTCCTGGTCTATTGCAGATCCTCACTGTCCAATACCAGAGGACCCTTTGCCAAAGCCTTAAATCCTTTGATTCATCTTTTATTTATTTATTTTTCACCCCCTATAACCCTTCCTGATCTACATTCTCTTCCCTCACTCCTCAGCTGATGATCTAGATTCTGCCTTCACTGAAAAGAGTAGAGCTACTTAAACCAATAGCCCACAAAACTCTGGACAGAAACTCTTGAAATTGTCTTCAATCTATTCTCATTCTTCTCCTAATACAGCTTTAAATGGCAAGTTGTGAGACTAATCATGACAGTTATTTTTTAAGTAGTATTTGACCATATTAAATGCAGTTTTAATTCTAACTTTTCATTTCAAATTGAATAAGTTTTCTTATAAAATATATGTAATAAGCCGGGCGTGGTAGTGCACGCTTGTAATCCCAGTATGTGGGAGGCAGAGACCAGAGGATCCGGGTTCGCGGCCATCCTCAGCGACTTAGTGAGGCCCTCTGCAACTTCGTGAGACCCGGTTTCAGAATAAAGTATAAAAAATAGGGCCGGGGGTGTAGCGCGGAGGTAGAACGCCCCTGGGTTCAATCCCTGGTACCGCAAAAAAAATATATATATATGTAATAAAAAAGGTCAAAGGCATAATTATAGCTACCACTTGATTAATGTCATAGATTCCCAAAGACAATATCTATGAGTGTACATTAGAGTAAACTTCCAAATTATAAGATTATGTCACTAGATCAGGATGTTTGTTTTGCTGCTGTAAGATACATATTAATATTTAATTTAGTGAATTTCAATTTGCTTTATTTATTCTAAAGAGTAAAATTTGGTAAGAAAAAACACTCTGATAATCTTTGGTTATAAAGAAAATGATATTTACTATTACATCAAAGCACCCGGAAATATGATTATAATATGAACAATAACAGAGTGTTACACAGAGCATTTTCTCAAAATCACGACCCTAACCATAACTTAACAGAATCGCCATCATTCTCAGAAGGAACTTGCTCATAGAAATTGATTAGACGAAGATTTTCCAAAGAAGAAAAATGCTTGTAAAAGTGAATAATAATCATAATAACTACTCCCAGAGCAACTAAGACTTACTGAGAACTTACAATGTACCAGTCATTCTGATAAGCACTTTCCTTTGACTATCACATTTCCTTCTGGAGAAAAAAAGTAAAATATTCTGACATTTTGCTTAAACTAATGGACTTCTATGGAAATTTGCTCTATATGTAGACTTTACATAATAATGATAGTAATAACTTATAATGTGTCAGACAATGCTGAATATTTTATATCAATGATATTTAATCCCCACAATTCTACTATGGGGGCAGTGCTATTATACCTATGTTATTAATTGGGAATCATACCTCTTAGTGGATAATTTTCCCAATATTACATAATTTGTGTCAGAACTGGGATTCAATACCAATTTTAAACCAATACCTACAAACATGATAGTTTAAGGGTCAATCATAATCATAATTGTTTTCTTTCTCTCTTTTTTCTTTTCTTTCTCTCAGTATGTGTGTGTGTGTGTCAGGGGGGATTACTGGGGATTGAACCCTGGGGTGCTCTACCACTGGGCTACATACCCAGCCCTTTTTACTTTGAGACAGGATCTTGCTAAATTGCCCAGGTTGGTCTTGAACTTGAAATTCTCCTGCCTCAGCCTCCCTAGTTGCTGAGATTACAGGCATGAGCAACCATGCCTGTCCCAATTACAATTTCCTATACCCCTTTTCCTCAAAAAATAAAAGGGTAGCTTGCTGGAATAGCAGCATTCCAGTAAGTTTTATCCAGAGAAGTCCATACCCAATACATGAGAAGAGCCAGAGAATGGCAAGCCTTACTTCTTTCTCCTAAACATGAGTCCTAGGAAATGTAAAAATTCAAAGTTTGTGACAGATTGAGGAAGAGAACCACACTTTATGTATAAAAGCAATAAGACATTTAATAAATGGTTTTCTTTTTTCCCCCTTGTTCCTTGGGTACTGCCATATGTCACTCTGTGATTTTATATTATCTCTTACTAAGCTTGGTGTGGTGGTGCACGCTTGTAATCCCAGTACCTGGGAGGCTGAGACAGGAGAATTGCAGGTTCGAAGTCAGCCTCAGCAACTTAGTGGGGCTCTCAGCAACTTAGTGAGACCCTGCTTCCAAATAAAAAATAAAATAGGTCTGGGGGTGTAGCCCGGAGGTAGAAGGCCCCTGGGTTACATCCCCAGTACCACAAAAAAATCCACAAAAATCTGTTACTAAATATTGGCCATACTGATAAAGGAGAGGATGAGACACCTTTAATCTAACAATGCATAGTATGAGCCAAAAACCAACTGGTCCCTCTAACAGGAGGGAGAAATGCTTCCTTCTGCTAAAAATACAGAAGTTGCAATTTTGATTTTAAACACAGGTTTTCATATGCCTTCAGTCAGTCAGTCATTGGACATATTTACTAAGTATAAATAGGGCTCTGGAATTATATCTTAAAGAAGAAAGATAAAGACTCTGGCCTCAAGAATATTACATTTTAATGAGTAATATCAACATTTCCCTAAGTCTGCATACTTAGAAGTTACTGGATTTTTTCCCAAACTATAAGAGAACTTCTCTGAAAACAGCTGACTCCGTTATATAAAATATACTGACTCTGATATACTATACAGAAGCCCTACAATAATGGTAATAAGATAACTGGAGTGAAAGTGAAGGAGTTAGGAGTTTCTTCTGCTAGAAGTGTTAATATACCCAGCTCATTAGAGGATTGTGTCAAAGAAAGCTGAACTGAAGGTCACTTGTCTATGTTTTGTGTCTTCTTTGGACTCCCTTCCCCAGTTTTCCACAGCCTTAAAGAGTTCATGCATCATGATGGAAAGGATGTGATACTTTCAGCAGAATTACTTAATTAGGTTTAAGTAAGCAGTACATGCCAAGTAGAGTACATTTGCTTTCTAGCCATAAAAATGTGCCTGCGATGTGTGCTGTATTCCCTAGGAATGAAACAGAGTGATTGATGTGATGATAAAGCGATGAAGGGAAGGATACAATCTGAGAGAGAGAAGTCTCAAAAGGGAAATAAAGTAGGGTAGCAGCTGCCCCCATCTTGATTGAAGCATAAATTTCAAGAAGTAGATCTGAGGTTTAATTTCAAGCACACACTGAGAGGTGTGTGTGTGTGTGTGTGTGCGCACGCACACGCCCACATGAGTGTTATAAGAAACATGTAAGTTAAATTCATCCTTTGTATGGAGACTTAAACCCTTTCTAACAAATTAAAAAGTTGGGACATTTAGAAGCATATTGATTATCACTGAAAGACATTCATTTAGTCGGCATTTAATAGAAAATAACTGTCAATGATGGACA
>PVJS01005831.1:47177-62668 GCA_004027185.1 Glis glis
GAGAGAGAGAGAGAGAGAGAGAGAGAGAGAGAGAGAGAGAGCTGAGGCAGGCCACGAACCCGGATCCTCCGGTCTCCGCTTCCCAAAGTACTGGGATTACAAGTGTGCGCCTCCACGCTTGGCTTCCTATTTCTTATCAATAAAAATGCCTCTTAAGTCTTAAGTCTCAAAAACCTTCTGACACTCTTATCAATTTCTGGAGAATTTTGCTTGACACATTGTATTAACATTTTTCACCCATTTCTCATAGAATGAGCTATTCATCTGTCTGGATTTTTTGTTTGTTTGCTTATTTGTTCCTTAGGTATAAACTACCCAAGGACAAGGCAAAAGATGGTAGTTAGTTAGATTCTGGTCATATACTGTTTTACATGTGGTAGGTGTTCAAAAAACTATTTGGACAGCAAATAAGTTTGTGGCCAAAAGTATTTACAATTCACATAAGATTATTTCATAATGGAATCAGCTACTTCACTAAATTCTGAAGATTTTACTTCAGAAGACTTCAGAATGTAAAGAGTTGCACAGGTGAAAATAGCCATTGCTTTCTGAAGGGAGCAAGGGCTAGATATATTGCACACACAGGTGCTACTTAAATGTTTTTCATGAACTGCATAGTCCATTACATGTGGCAAACTATTATTACAAGTGCTTTGGAAAATCTCACCTTTTACATCCCATCTTTATAGCTTAATATTGCTTCTATGTATGAGCAGATCATAATATAATCCTGAGCTAGGCAAATCTTTACTTTTAAAATGCTTTAAGAAAGAAAAATTGCTTCTAAGCTTAGGAACAGAGCAAATTTTTATGGCTTTGTTATAAACTTCTAAGAAACAGAATTGGGAAGCCTTGACACTCTTTGGATTTTATGGAGAAGCTAGGATACATCACCATAAAAATGCAACTGACATTCATACAACAGAGCACAAAAATGAATTTAAAACTAATAGAAGCTATAAAATGGCAATATATAAATTTTCTGCTCATTTTTAAATCGTTAACCTTTAACTGAAAACATTTAAATTCATTGTGAAATCTTCTATGTTCCCAGGGGCACTTCTAAATCATGTATTTTTGTACAGGACAATAGAACATACTGTCTTTATACATCATAATTAACATGATTCATTTCAAAGGACTGTGTGAAGAGAAGTTATATTTCTTTATAATACATGGATCAAAATTGCTTATTGTACACTTTCCCCAAATTGATGACATACACAGTTCAGAAAAAGTATGCTGAAGAATGAAAATCCATTTCTCAGAAATAGAGGAGAGCTCTTCCTTTGTGACAAAGTAATTACTAATTGTATTAGCACATGATTATTTACCTTCAAAATAGACTTAATTTTATCCCCCCTTCAATCTTCTTGTTTAGAACGCTGAGATTTTTGACATGCAGCCCAATTATGTTGAAAATATTGAAATAAACATAATCAGGACGAACTTTAGTTTAGACTCAGAGTTTAAAACTTACGAGCTAAGAACTACGGGAGGCTATCATGAATACATCTTGCTATAATTATGCGTTAGACACTAATGCCACAAAGCACAGAGCTGGATTGAGCTTTCTTCCAACAATGCACCCACATTTTTAATGCACTTCTATATATGACTTGTAAAGTTCTAAATGTGGTTATCCCACTTAGCTGCTGAACAGGATAAAAAATTTATCTGTCAGCTCAGATCATCAAATATAGATTTTCGCTCTGAATTTGGTGATCAACACTGTTTCCCACAATTTTTAAATTTGTGAATGGGATTTTTTACTCTCGTGATATCATCATAATGACAGGTAATTAAGGGTTTTGGAAGGAATGTTCATTAAACTTTAATTGTTTTCAAACATTCTAGAAATTCTAATTTATACCAAACAATTTTTAGATAATATATTGAATTACTTCCATTTAATTTCTTTTCAGAAAGTAAGAAAGTTTTATTTGTAAAAAGTCTAAAAAGCTCAAGAATTAGTGACATAGAATAAACTCTTTCCATTGTTTTCTAGAGTAATATATTTTACTCGTGGTATTTCTGTTTCTATACTTGTACCTAAAGAATATCTTTTTTGGGATGCATGAAATCCAAAGAAGCTGTAAAAGTTTTTATAATCTTGAAGTCAGAAGATGAAAATAATTTGTGTTTTCCCCATGTAATTATTGATTATATAAGTAATATTACAGAATGGAAGAAAGTTAAAGAGTACGATAAAATCTGACCAAATTATGGTTAAGAATTTTTTCAGAATGAAATGTAAAAATTAGATAAAAGATGATTTGAATCACTGTAATATTCTAAATTCTTGGGGTCACAATAGAAGTATGTCATTATATCACCAGATTAAATAATACGTGAATAGAATTTAGAATGATAAATATTTTCAAAGAAATAAAAGGCAAATAATGATATAAAATTCTGAATTGGAATGAGTTTAAAACATATTTAGAAGATCATATGCTCTGAACTGATATTTATACTTCTATATTGTGTAAAATATAAATACTTAAAGGCAACACTTTCCTTACTGCACCTTCAGAAGCACAACTATTTATACCATTAGAGCTCAGAGTAGTTACTAAGAGGAAATCTCTGTAGCTTGCAATTTTTACCTATTGTATTAAACTAGCAATATATAGTATTCTCATGCCTACTTTATGTGATCTTAAAATAGCTCCTATCTCCTCTTGAGAGAAAAGGGATTCAATTATTACTACATGCATTCTCCTGAAGCCAAAGAAGCCTCATTCTTCAACAACCTGCTCAGTGGACTGAGAAAACAAGGAGGAAAGCTATGCATTATTCAGTACATCTTGGCAGCACACTAAAGCCCTTAGAGCAAATGATAAATGATCATATGTCTCCCTCGAGCCTTACCTGGTTTACTCTTTTTAAAAATCCAACCTTTGCTGCCCACCACGCAAAGCTCTTGGCCACTGGGTGAGATCCAAACTGAGTAGTTGATCATGATAATTCCAACATGTCATGGGAAGCAGCATCTCTCAAAGTCCCGCAGGCCAACTGCTTGAAACATACCTGCAACAAACAAGATATTTCTTCATTTTAATTGAAAAATAGTGAGCCATGTTCTGGGACTAAAAGGCATCACTACTTAATAACAGAATCATAAAGGAGCATGTGAGGGGCTATAAATGCCTCTCAAGATGCTGATGAACATAAAACTGGAAGACTGAAGTTTATGTGCTACAGAAGGTGTTCTTGTAGAATGTGTGCTCCTCTTCATGTTGTTATAGATCTATATAGGCTGTCAATATCCATAAACATCATGATATTAAAACTCAAACATACTACAGTTCATATCTCTTCTTCTCCTATGTGTAGGTGACCACCTGGAGTATGCAGAGTATTTTTCTGACTCTACCCATAATATTTTCAGAGTAACTGAGCAATGAGATACAACAGTGCAAACCCCATCCACAGCTAGAACAAGATTTACATGCTGGTATGGATCAAGGAGAGTTTCCTCTGTGAGCTCTGCCATTCTAGTGAATGTCAGAATTTCTAGTATAAAAATTAGGTCACCTTTCTAGAAAAATGTGTGAGAAATACCTTTGAGGGGCTTATGTGAGGTATTGATACCATTATTCATATCAAGCTATAGACTATAAGAGAATAACCAATATCAACATATTTTAGCCAGATCTTTTGTACGAAGGAAAGACCAAAGCCAAAGAAAGTACTTAGATGACTAATGTTTGGGCAATCTACTAAACATTTAGTGGTTTGGTTGTTTGTGTCCATATGAGTAAATATTGGTGTTTAAACTTCATAAGCATGTTTGATTTCCATTAATGGAGAAAATCCCTATGCACAATCAACAATTTTTACTTCATTGATACATGCCATATAAATAACTCTGTTTATTAGGAATATGGAAAGATACTAATGAACAGAATTGTTTAGTGGTCTTCCCGGAGCCTTCAATAACTGTTAGATTTGTTTGGCTATAACAATCATATTTAATAATGCATATACAAAATTAATGCATCATTATTATTTTCATAGTAGTGCAAAGAAAGGGCTGAGAAGTTAGTCAAAGTGTGTATGGAGACTCATGTGAGTGATTATGTTCTGCCGATTCATGGATACAGGTGCAAAAACTGATTTTAACAAGCCACAAAATGATATATCCTCATGCACCTGTATTAGAGCTTCAGGTACTCCCAGAAGTGAGTGTGAAGATTTCATTAAAAGACACAACATTGAGATATTGTATTGTACTATTTCAGCAAGAATGATAAAATGGCAAGGAGCTAAAGCCAAACACACACCTCAGACTGAAAGGAAACACTTCAAAATAATTCCTCAAAGAGAGAGGGACTATTATCTTGATGTGGTTAGTGATACACATGGACACACTCCACACACTCACACACACACACACACACACACACACAGCTAGAATTGCCTAATTTGTTGATTCATGTTCTGGTATTTGTTAACCTACAACCTTAGTCAATTTTCAGATACAAATTATTTTTATTTGTGCCAAAAATTTTTCTACTTAAAATCTTCTTTGAGAATACTCTGAAAATTATCAAGTCAATAATCTTATTAAAAACCCTGTTCTCATGAGTAGTAATCTTTTTTGTTTTTGTCTCTTGACAGCAATAAAGAGTGGTGGAACGGATAACAGGAAAGTGTTTATAAATATAATTTCCAAACCTAAAACTGGTTTAGGTATGAGGAATTTTTGAAAGCTACAAGCCTGGAAAGCACCCATCTGTGACCTAGTACCAATTCTCACACTTCAGTTCTGCCACTTATAAGAAAGTAAAAATAAGTCAGCATAGCTACTTTGCTTTATAGCATTGATTTATTTTATTATACAGAAATGATGCTATTGATCCCTTTTCAGAAGGGATAGGTTTTGTTTATTTTCTTTTTCCATACTGATTGCTTTCCACTGGCCATTGATCACTGGTTTATTCATTAACCCACTTATCAATTCCACAAATTTTATTTTTACACCTCTATCCTATCAGGCATAGGTTAGATACTACAGAAACAAAATTAGAAGATAACATATTTTCCCTATGAAATGACTATCGTCTCTTCTATTTTGATTTGTTAACATTTACTTGTAACCAAAAAAGGTAGCAACATTAGATCAAATAAATGATTAGCTTTATCTTATAACTAATCCACTCTGAAACCAGAACAGAAAATTTCATGAAGATTGTGAGTACAACACAAATTATTTAATTTCCATCTGTTTTCTCATCTTAAGGTATATTTTGAACCTTTTTTATTGTTGAGATTAGTAATCTGAAAATAAGCTATTTTTAAAAAGCTATTATGTTTGAGAAATTTTAAAAAATGAATTCTGAATGAATTATATTTTTGTAAATTATACCTCAGTAATGTTGATTTAAATAACTTTAAATCAATTTTTGACAATGTTCAAAAAGGTTCCATGGCAGAGAGAAGGCTTGTACACAGAAGCTACTGATAATGTTGTACATGGATTTAAAACAAAACAAGACCAAAATAAAATTCAAACAAAGTAGAAGAAATTCACACATGCACAAACTCTATTTTGTTGCTTCTTGGCCTGGCCTTAAGTGCTCTGTGATTGAATTTTGCTGTTCTTTGCCTTTTCTTATACACACTACTACTGCCCTTTTAGTTTATCTTACTGCTTTGAAGAAAGCTTTCCAAAGGATCCCCTCAGCACTTAGGCATTCACTTTATAGGCTATTGATTTATACTTGTTGATAGTTGCTCTTTAAATGTCCTCTCAGGGATGTTTCATCTTCCCTGTGGAGGAATGTTGCACATCCCCCTGGGTCACCAACAGATCTAGAAGAGTGCTCGACATTCTGTGTGCTCAAAGCACTTGTTAAATGATGCTTGGTGAGATATTCTGTGCATATGTGAATGTATCACTTGAAATATCACTGTGATGTATAGTTGCAATGCACCAATAAAATAAAAATAAACAATGCATGGTGTATATTGCAAGATTTATGTGTGACTCATTTACCTAAAAAACATCAAAATATAATATTAAAGAATATGGGAATAGATAATCAATGATCAGAATTATTATGCTTTATGGCTTTAGAAATTTTAAAACGTTTTATTAGTGATGTTTAGGAAAAGGAGAGTGCTACCATGTTATCACTGTAGAATTATTCCTTCTAAGTTCTTTTTTTTTCTTCATTTAGCCAAATAAAAAGTCATACAATCTTTCCCAGCAGGCAGAGGTCATCAACAACAATCAGTAATAGTCCAAAACACCAGTGCTATCTGTCTTATATGTAGTTTCTCATTTAAGTTTCTCAAAGACTATGTGAAGTAAGTCCTCTAATAATGCACACTTTATAGTAATAAAATATAAAGATCAGAAAGTTTAAGTTACTTGCCTAAAGATGTAAAGCTTTTGAAAAAATAGAGCTAGGATTCCAATGTAGTTAATTGACAGTGTTATACTATTAATTCTTAATTCTTATAGATTGAACTTGAGCAATTCGCTCAATCTATAGATGAAAAGCTTAGTCTCAAGCAGGTGACATCACATGTCAGAGGACATTCAGAGAGGGTCTGATTAGTACCCACAACTATGACATTCCTTTCTTTCCAGTGCAACACTCTCTAATCCAGCTTACTCAGTATGGTGTCCGAACAACTTTATAGATTTCCAATTCACTTGATTTTTAAAAAACCATGCTTTTAGTAGGGTTTATTGTAGACACAAGATACCAAAACTAACAAACAAAATAATAGGATATGTGAGTTCACTATTTTAAATAAGTTTAATTTTCTGAAAGCAGCAGATGAGCCCCGTTGCAATTTTTCCAATAAAAAGAAAAACCAGAGAAGAAAACTGTATTGATAGATTGTGACAAAACCTATGATTAGATTAAAATATAACCAGCATATTGATGTTTTCTGATATCCATTTTCTATGTTTAGCAAAATTATTAGTAATCACAAACTTGAAATAACCCTCTAAGATATTCATTTGATATTAATTTCATTACAGATCCCAAGAGGATGTACCTTAAGTGACATAAGACAGGATCTAGGATAATTCACTCAGTGGCTGAGAACCCAGTGATGACACTCAAACACTAATAATTCTCCATGTTTTCATCTTTCCTCAGAAGTGCCTAGTTCTGAATCTGATGATGATCTACAATTTTGCCAATTAAAATAGGTCATATTCCTGTTTGCCTTTTCTTAAAACAAGGCATCAATCCCAAATTTTCCACAGCTGTAACTTGCCTCCCTACTTTTTCCTTTCTTTTCCAGGATGCTTTCAACCTTCTACCTTCCTTCCCTGCCAGCAGAAATAACTGTAAAATCAATAAAAATAAATAGGAAGCAATAATTTTCAGGCACTGAATGGGCAGCACAGGCCAGTGATATTTGAGAGAAAGGAAACACCCAAGATGAACCCCTGACCATCTCCCAATTGCCTATTTTCACTTGGTGACACATTCCTGCTACAGAGGAAGGAGGAATGGATCAAGGGAAATCATGGCCCACTGATGTGAGCAGGCATAAGATACAGGAGCTCCACTGGAATGTTCAGGGCAACGTGCCTGGGAAGAGGGGATGCACAGAAGAAGGGCCTTGTCATCTGAGTGGGGTTGCCACCTATCTTTGGGGGGAAAATTGAATTGGAAACAAAACAAGCATGACATATCAAAATGTGTGGGATAAAGCTAAATCAATGTTAAATTGATATTTATAATTTAAAAATCTATATTAAGAAAGAAGTAAGGTCTCAAATTGTGTATCAGGCTTTCCATCCCAAGAGACTAGAAAAAGATAAGTAAATTAAGCCTTAATAAAAGGAAGGAAATAATAGTAATAAGAGTAAGAATCAATGAAAAAAACAGAGAAAATTCACTAAGCCAAAAGTTGTTTCTTTGAAAAATAATAAAATTTAAAAAATGCACAGCAAACATATAATAAAACATAGAGAAAATTAAAATTATGGATACTTGCAATAAAAGGATATAGCTATGGGTCTTAAAGAAATTAAAATGTTAAGGGGATCTTATGAATAACTTTATGACAATTAATATGAAATAGTCCTTGTAAAACATAAAAAATCCTTAAAAAGCATACTACAACAAAACATCTGCTTACATCTAATAAACTGAATTCATAATTTTAAAAAGAAACCTTCCCACTAAGAAAAGTCCAAACTATTGGACACTACCACTAGTGAACCCTATTAAATATTTAAAAATATAATACCAGTTTTTCAAAATTATTTTAAGAACTCGAGAAAAAAAATTTCTAATACATTTTATGGTTTCAAAATCTAAGATATTTTAAGAAGAAAATTACAGACCAATATGAATATAGATAAAAAATCAGTAATATAATACTGTCAGATCAAATTCATTCATGTTTATGCAGAATAATATACATGACTAAGTGGGGTTTATCCATGGAAAGGAGTTTAATATTTGAATGTAATTCACTATGAGGTCATCTCAATGCAAAAAAAAATCATTTAACAAAATTTAACACTGATTTATGATAAAAACTCTCAGCAAAGTGGGAATACAATAGGTCTTCATCAGTTTGATGAAGGACATCCACCTAAAGTTAGCATCATCCTTAATAGTAAAGTGTCAAATACTCCCCACTAAGAGCAAAGTAAGTCAAACATGTTGCCCCTTACCCTTCTATTCAATATTATACTGGAGGCCCTAGTCAGTCAATAATACAAGAAAAATAAAAGAAAGGCATACATATAAAAGAGGAGTAGCTAAAACTACCTCTATTTACAGCTAAGCATGACCTTAGATGTAGAAAATCTTATGAAGCCTATTAGAACTAGTAAGTAAACTTAACAAGGTCACATGATTGAAGGTCAACATGCAAAAAAATGAATTGTTTTTCTATATATCAGCAGCAAACAATAGAAAACTAATATAAAATAAATGCATTTCTTATAGTACCAAAGAGCCATAGAATGCTTTTTTTTTTTTTAAGTTTATCAAAAGGCAGGCATGTCTGTGATCCTAGCACTTGGGAGGCTGAGACAGGAGAATCACAGGTTCGAGGCCAGACTCAGCGAGAGTGAGACTCTGTTTCAAAATAAAAAATAAAATAGAGCTGAGGATATAGCTCTAAGGTGGAATGCCCCTGGGTTCAGCCTCCAGTACAAAAAGAAATTTTTTTTTCAAGAGATGTATGTAGTAGGCAGAATTTAACATGGTCCCCCAAATTTATTCCCCTTGGTATATATGTCCATATAATTCCATCCCTTTCAGTGTGGTAGCGACCTGTGCATATGGTGGGATATCACTTTCATAGTTACCAATCAGTTAACATTGAGGTAAGAAAAAAGGATTATCCTGAGTGGGCCTGGTCCAATCTGGTGAACCTTTAAAGGAATTTTAAATTCAGAAAAGTGTCTGCCTTGAAGACACAGCTGCCATGAGTTCTACAGTATAAGGAAATAAATTCTGCCTACAGCCATGTGAACTTGGAAAAGAACTCTGAGGTTCAGAAGAGATTCCACGTACCTGTGACACAATTTTAAATACCTCTATACTAAAAACAAAAATTGCTTAGAAAAACTAAAGAGAAAATAAATTAATAGATGAGACAGAATATTTATGGATTGGAAGTCACTATTTTAAAAGGTCAAATCTCTTCAACTTTTATAAATCCAATACAGTGTAATCATAATCCAAACAGGTTTTTAAAAATAGAACTTGTGAAGTTGACTGAATGATTTATATAAAAAAATGCAAAATATATAGGATAACTAAAAAAATATAAAAAACATATTTAAAAGTCTGGTTTTCAATACTTCCTAAGAAGCTGTAGTAATTAAGTCAGTGGGGTACTGATACAATAATAGTCATAAAGATTCATTTAAAATGTAAAATCCAGAAATACAGCCACAGTTATATGGTTAATTATTTCAATATAGCATATATAGTAAAAATATAAAAACAGACATAAAAGATGAACAATAAATTCTGACCACTGGTCACATTAGAGACAGAAGAGAGACTTTAAAAATCAGAAAGTATTGCAAAGAACCATTCAGCATTATCTATAAAGATTTGTTTTTGTACAACAGAAATGAAATCAAAAGATCTTAAGCTAGTATAAGATAATGCCAATAATGGTTAAACCTGGATGGCTGTGGGCATATGGGATATGCTTTACTGCTCTACATTTTTATGTTTTAAATATTCCTTTCAAAAATAATCTTCCCTTATAATAAAAAAGTTCACATTTTGAGTTCACACAAATAACTTTACATTATGACATTTAAAATTATTTTTAGTATCTTTCTACTTGACTTTGGTTCTACATAAGAGTGTAAATATGATTTCTATAGAACTGATTATCAGAAAGAGGTATCTTCTTTATGAAATTCTGAGTCTTATATGCATCTGTCATCCTGCACAAAACATCCGTGTCCACATATTTCTGGCCAATGAGCACTGCTGCCATGAAGCAGTGTTTAACATTCATCTCAGGGACGGCTCAAGAGTTTCCTTGCTGAGCTCATCCAACTACCTCCCTGGCTCAGGTATGCCTTTTAATTGGGTGTATATTCAGATCTCCAAATCTATGTGTAGCAGTTATATTTGTGGTCAGATCTGATAGATGTTAAGGGTTTTTCAAACTCACATATAATAATTATGACTCACTAATCCATATCTCCAGGCTATACAATCCCTCCTGGGTTTCAGACGGTTACTTCCAACCACCTATGCTCATGCTCCTTGACTATCATCAGGCACCTCAACCTCATATAATTCATAATGAAGCTAAATCAATCCCTTCACAGACTTCTCATCTTATATAACCTCTCTCAGGTTGATGAATGGTCACTATTCACACAGATTTGGAAATTAACAAAACAAATTAACAAGAAAAAATTTAAGGATTAAAAAATAAATCATCCACAGCAATATGAATTATCTTTTTTTATTAATCTTTTTTATTGATGCATTGTAAATTATCTTTTATTCTTTCTCACATCCATATTCAATCAGCACTAGGTCATGTTCACTCTAACTCTTACATGTTTTGTGAATTCATCCTCTTGGTTTTGGGGACTGTTAACTCCAAATTGGTTTCCCAGTCTCCAGTCCAGACCCCATTAACCATGGCTTTGCACTTCAGTCAGAGAAGTCTTTCTGAAATATAAATCTGACCACCATCACCAAAAGGATTAAATAAAAATTCCTTGACTATGATATATTGTCCTTTATGTTATGAACCTGTGAACTTTTAAGGCATGTTATCTGCCATTCCCCATTCATTTCCTAATCATGACATGCTGTTCCTATCTGCCCTTCATATGCTCTTTCTGTGAACTGTAATAACTTTTCTTCTTTTGTTAATCTAGCAAACTAGTCTTATCTTTGCGTTATATATTTGGCTAAAGGTAAGGATTCCTGTAGTACCATGTCATATTCAGTTATCATGTTGAATCTGAATCATTAATAAAGGTGTTTATCCCCCACCCTCAAATACAGCAGATTGTAGGGCTCCTGGATATCAAGGATTCTGTGCAATATTCATCTTTAAAATGGGCATTGAGATTAGCAGTACCCAGGAATTAATAAGTATATGATAATCACTGAGTGGGATTAGAATTAGAATTATTGGAGGAGAGGGGCAGGAGAAAAATGGGAGTGAGGAAGAGAGTTATTTCCAAAATTAAAAAATAAAATAACTATGACATTTCATATGAGAAAATCTAAAGTAGAAAGATATAAACTTGTCACAAACCCGGTCATGGGCAGAAATTCTTAGTATAATCCATACCCAAGATTTCAGCAAATCAAATCCAAAAGTATATAAAAAGATAATACATCATGACCAAGTGAGATTTATTCCAAGATTTCAAGATTGACTTAACATTTGGAAAGCAATCAATGCAACCATATTTACCATACAAACAAACTAAAGAAGAAAAAAAAATATGATCATCTCAATAGACACAGAAAAAGCACATGGCAAATACAAAAACATTAAGCAAACTGGGAATAGAAGGGAACTTCTTCACCTTGAAGAAGGACATATGCCAAAACCTACAGCTGACATTATACTTAGTGGTGAAAAAAAATCAAATGCTTCCCTCTTAAGATCAGAAAAAGACAAGGAAGTGAACTCCCAACACGTTTTATTGAGCATTCTACTGGAGGTTCTACTTAGTTTAATATGGAAAGAAATAAAAGGTATTCACATGGAAAAGTAAGAGGTAAAGCTGTCTTTATTTGCAGAGCACATGCATGTCAAAGGGAAAAATCCATTGGAATCTATACCAAATAGTAATAAAACAGATTAATACATGAATTTAGCAAGGTTGCAGAATGGAAAAACTATGTACGAAATCAATTGTATTTCTATATTCTACCAACAAAACATTGTGACATTGAAACTTACAAAATTCCAATACTATTTAAATAGCATAAAATTAAATACTTGGGGATAAATCTTGCACAAAAGATGTCAAAGATCTGTACACACTGAAAGTTACAAAATATTGCTCAGAAAAATTAAAGTAAACCTAAATAAATGAAGTGATATACTGTGTTAATGTATTGGAAAACTCATTATTATTAAGATATAAATTACTCAAATCAATGAATGCATATAATACAATCATAACTCCAACAGAATTTCTAGTATAAATCATAAAAAGATTCTAAAAATCATGCGGAAATGCAAAGGAACTAGAATACCCTCCAAAACTTCGAAAATTAAGAACAATGATGGAGGATTAATGATACCTTCTTTAAAGACTTTAAAAACTACATATACCAAGTTATCAAATATAATTTTAGTG
Organism: Glis glis; assembly: GCA_004027185.1. NCBI lineage: Eukaryota > Metazoa > Chordata > Mammalia > Rodentia > Gliridae > Glis > Glis glis. Next base: position 59,989 of record PVJS01005831.1, read on the forward strand.
TTAAGACAGACAACTAGATCAAGGGAATAAAATAGTTCAGAAATAGACCCACATGTAGATGGACAACTGTTTTTCAACATAGGTACAAGGACAATTCAATGGAGAAAGGATAATCTTTTCAAAAAGTGGATCTAGAACAACCAAATATCTATACACACACAAAAACAGAAGGAAACTAATTTTATTCCATATCTTATATCATACAATACAGAACATTTAATTAAAAGATCATGCACTGCCTTAGTCTATTCAGGTTGCTATAACAGATAACCTTTTATTGGGAAATTAAAAAATAACAGAATTTATGTCTTACAGTTCTAGAGGATGGAAAGTCTAAGATCAAGGTGACAGCACATTTGATTTGTGTCTGATGTGGGTTCTCTGCTTCAAATCAGTGATTTCTTGCTGAGTTCTCACATGGTGGAAGGGACAAACAAGTTCTTACTGTAAGGCTTCTTTTATAAGAGTACTAACCCCACTGATGAAGGAAAGCCTTCATGACAGAATAACTCCCCAAAGCCGTCACCTCTTAATACCATCACTCTGGGGATTGAGTTTTAATATATAAATTTTGTGGGGATACATACATACAGACAGACAGACCATAAAATAGACCTAAAACTATAAATCTTCTAGAAAAAAACATGGGATAAAATATTTATATGTTTAGATGAAGATTTCTTTGATACTATACCAAAAATAAAATCCATAAAAATGATAAAGCAGATTTAATCAAAAATTGATACATTTTGCATTGTTAAAGGTAGTGTTAAGAGAATGAAAAGATAAGCTGGGCGTGGTGGTGCACGGTTGTAATACCAGTACTTGGGCAGCTGAGACAGGAGGATTACAGGTTCACAGCCAGCCTCAGCTAATTAGTGAGACCCTCCGCAACATAGTGAGACCCTGTTTCAAAATAAAGAATAAAAAATAGAATGGGAGTAGCTCGGAGGTAGAATGTCCCTGAGTTCAATCCCCAGTACTGGAAAAAAAATGAGAAGATTAGCCACAGAGGAAAAATATTTGAAAATTATATAAAGAACCTATATAGAGAATATATAAAGAACTCTCAAAACTTAATCATGAGAAAAGAAACCAATTTTTTAAAAATGGGTAAAATATTTAAATTATCACTACAACAAAGAAGCTACATAAATGGCAAACCAGCACAAGAAAAAACGGTCCACATTATTAGTCCTTAGAGGAAGGCAAAAATAAAAACAAAACTCAATATGAGATACCACTATACAAATACTAGGTTTGCTAAGATTGAAAAGGCTAACCATACTAAGTGTTGGCAAGAGTATAGAGAAACCTGCATTACTAGGCAATGCTGGTGTGAAGAGAAAATAATACAACCATTAAACCATTTTGGAAAACAGTTTGATGTTTCTTAAAAAGTTAAACTTACACTGACTATATGTTCCAAACATTCAACTTCTAGGTATTTTTTCAAAAGAAAGAGAACATATGTCCTCACAAAGACTTGTATACAATTGTTCATAGCAGTTTTTTTATATTTTTCCAAAATCTGGAAATTATTCAAAAGTCCATCAGCATGTGAATGGATGAACAAATAGTGTTATATCTATACAACAGCATTATACTGTATAATAAAAAGGAATAAGCTATTGTTACTCATGACATATTAGTGAATCGTAAAATAATTTTGTTGAAGGAAAAAAGCCAGACTCTCCTGAATTTCCTTCCTGAAAAAAGAGTACCCTTTGATTTCATTTATATAATATGCTAAAAATAAAAGTTCAAATTGTTTATGATTATAGAAAATAGTTCCATGTTTGCTTGATGCCATGGTTTGGATAAGTGTAACTTGAGGTCTATATTTTAAAGGGTTGTTTGTCAGCCTGTGGTACTATTGGGAGGTGGCAAAACCTTTAAGAGGAGTTGGGGCACCTCTAAGAGGTGGGGCCTAGTTGCAGGAAGTTAGGTCACTGGGGATGTGCTCTTAAAGGGGATATTGGGACCTTAGCCCATCTCATCTCTCTCTCTCTGCTTCTCTGCCACCAGGAAGTGAATAGGCCTATATCACCCACACATTTGCTATCATGCGCTGCACCACCACAGGCTCAAAGAAACAGGGACAAGCAATCATTGACTGCATCCATGAGCCAAATAAACCTTTCCTCCTATAAGTTGTTTATTTCATGTATTTTTTCACAGTTACAGAAAGCCGACTAAATACCTGAGAATAGGGAGAAGAAGTAGAAGGAAAAATGTAAAAGACATATAAGAAAACTTTTGAGGGTGATGAATATGTTCATTATCTAGACTGGTGATAGTTTCATGAGTGTATGCATATGTCAAAACATAAAAATATTTATACCCTAAGTATGTACAGTTTATTATATGTCAATTATGGTTCAATAAGGATGATTTGAAAACACTTGAGAGTGCTGGGGGTGTAGCTCAGTGGTAGACCATGTACTTAACATGGGAGAGGTCCTGGATTCAATCCCAGTGTGCACACTCATGCAAATATGCACAAACAGTTCAGATACAAGTGTTAAATTTCACCTGACAATCTCTCTTAAGATAAATCTATTCTATCTGTAGTAATTAACAAAGAAAAAATTATTCAAAATCTGATCAAAGACAGAACTGTCTTGAACAGAGAAATGCACATCCTTTTTTCTTTTCTTTTTTTTTTTTTTTTTTTTTT
>PVJS01005832.1:0-20805 GCA_004027185.1 Glis glis
TACCTGGTGCAGAGGCCGCCGGGGTGACGCTAGGGCCTGGGGTGGGCGCAGATGATGCTGGGGTGATGCGGGGGGGGGGGTTCGCCGAGGCCCGGGGCGGGCGTAGAAGCTGCCAGGGTGATGCACGGTGACACTGACATCTGGTACCTGGCGCAGAGGCCACTGAAGTGACCAGATGTATATATTTTCTTTTTCTTTTTTTTTTTTTGCGGTACCGGGGATTGAACCCAGGGGCGTTCTACCTCCGTGCTACATCCCCGGCCCTATTTTTTTATACTTTATTTTGAAACCGGGTCTCACGAAGTTGCGGAGGGCCTCACTAGGTAGAGAGAGAGAGACAGGGAGAGAGAGAAAAAGAGAGAGAGAGAGAGACCTGAGGCTGGCTGCGAACCCGGATCCTCCGGTCTCCACCTGCCAAAGTACTGGGATTACAAGCATGCGCCACCAAGCCCAGCTCAGATGTATACATTTTAAATGAAAGAACAACCATGATAAAAGAAAGAAATATTGCCCCCCACCCCACCCTTCTTTTAGTAAGATCCCAACAAACTTAAGTGTAAAGTATTTGAGTGACCATACTACTGAGGAAAACCTATTTGTAATAGCCAAATCAACCTCATATTTTAGGAAAGAATGAGGCTTATATCAGCCCACTTGTAATATACAAGAATGCTATAATGCCCACTAGCACCAATTTCCAACCGTTTTATAAGTGTATCTTTGTGTTCTAAATATATCCTTTCTTGAATATAGCATATCTTTAATCCCAGTGAAGGACAAACTAACTGAAAGCTACATTAACATTTCAAACCAAGTATTTTTCATTCCTCTTGAAAATCATGAAGATTTTTATTTAAAAAATATAGCATAATTTCAGTTTCCAATAAAAGCTATGTAAAACATGAAACACAAAGTATCACATGGAACAAACACCATAATAAAGGATAAAGTCACTGTTTTCCTTAACTGCATTTCATCTTGAACACATGTGCAGATTAAATTCCATTTTTCATCCCATCAACCACACATCCAATAGTCTGTAGCAGAATATTTTAGATTTAGCTGTATGCAAAATCTATACAGGGGAAGGTGTTGGGTAAAAGGACTTAAACCAGTCCTTTGCAAAGACTTCTCTCCAATTCTGTAACAAGTTAAACTCCCTTTTCCTGGAAAATGCTGTTTAGTTCATAAAGTAGTGATCAATAACCATAGCAATCCTCTAAAAACAGTTTAAGTCCACAGGTACTTCCAGCATCTGGAAAAGTTGTAAACAGACCCAGCAACAGCTCTTTGTTTTGGTTTGTTGTCATGTCTCCTAGGGTTACTTGATTCCCTTTGGAAAGAACGTATTGTTTTCGGAAGCTCAGCAAAATGTGTGAATTCACTGGGTACATGTTAGAGAATATCTGCCAACGGGGTTAATACATCATGGTGACAAAATGTCAAATAGTCCCTATAGTGCTACTCTTGAATATCAAAATAACAAAATATTTTATCCTCTAAATAAGGCGTCATCTACTGCAAAAAAATATTAGTGATCTTTTATAAAAGTGCCATATCTGATAAGGCTTATCCAGAGACACACCTAAAAGAAATATTTTTCTACAAAATATTAACAATTTTTGCAAATAATAACTTCCTGCTGTTCTTCCTTTTTATCATGTTCTTGGCAACAAAGGCCTACCTCATTTCACATGTGTAATGTATTATCATAAAGTATCTAATCTAAACTGGTCAACACTCTTTAGCAAATAATCCCCATTTTCTTCTTGAAAATGACTGAGACCAAGGTGACAATGTGAAATCCTCAGTGAAGCCACAGACTAGTCCATGCAGCTTGATTTGAGGATTTTCTTTTTCTTCTTTACCGCAGGACAAACTTTTGATGAATCACATTCCTCCATCATGTTATCCTGATACATGTGCCTATTATCATACCCCTGCTGGACAGAAAAGGCCAGGGAAATAACTTGAACTTGACTCAGGGAAATCATTCCCACATATGGGCTGCCCCTGCACATAGGGTCAGACAATGGACTGTCCTTTGTCTCAGAAGTCACTCAGAATGTGGCAATGTCTTTGGGTATTACCTGGAAGTTGCATTCTGCATATAGCCCATAGAGTTCATGCAAAGTAGAAAGAATGAACAGAACAGTTAAAACTGGGTTAGGAAAGATGTGTCAGGAAACCATGTTAAATTGGGTCCAAGCTTTAACCTTAATCCTGTTCAAGGTTAGATGTATTCCCAATAAAAAATGGGGTATTCTCCCTGTGACATGATGTTTTCTCCACCCCCTCCTATCTTCCAAGGGTTTCTAAGAAGTCTGTGTAAAATAGGAGAAATAGAAATTTGTAGGATTATGAGGGAACTGACAAAAGTCACCCATGACCTACACACATGGGTACTAGGTAGAATACTAGTTAGTTTAACTACCCAAGTCCATCCCTATAAGCCCTTTAAGAGACTTAGTTTGGGTCTAGGAGTGGAATAAAGCTCCCCTCAAGGACCCTTTACTATTATCTTAACTACCCACACAGCTGCAAAAGTAGACTCTATAGCTTCCTGGGTCCATCACAGCCACCTCAAAAGGGCCACCCCAGAAACACTGTGGGAAGCTATAATGGTCCCTGGCAACCCCTGATGCCTCACCCTGTGTAAGATGCCATGGCCTGCTCCAGGCGCACCTGGGAAGTTGACTGTTCCACGCAGGGCCAAAGTTTGAGGAATCTTCTCATGATGCTCCTATCATTTAAAGTCCCCTTTGCCTTAGAGACCCCCTGTACTCATTATTATTGACCCTTCCAAGTAGGCAGCAGAACAGTTCAGATCTTCACCTCCTATAGCCATATCAATCAGGCCTGCAAACAGATTTCAGAAAAGACCATTTTTATAGAGGGTGGCCACCTCTACTGCTGGACTAAAAACCTAGGGTCTGGGGGCTCCAAAAATGAGTAGGTATGTCTGCAAGAAAAACAATATGTATGTGTCACCCCTATTAGGCAATGGGGAGAAAATTCCCAAGTTCTCAAGGACATAAAGTGAGAAAAGGTAGTGAAAAGACTGTAATACTCTAAAAACTCAGCTTTCCAATACAACATCCCACTCCATATTCCAAGAATCTGACTCCAACTTATATACCTTTTAAAAATGGGATTTACAGTCATCTGCCCCTGGCAAATATCTGTTTTTGGATCTAACTGAGCATATCACCCATTCCCTTAATTGTACAAACTGTTGGGTCTGGGGGGGACTCAGATGAGTGAGCAGTGGCCATGGCAAGGCCTAGATCTTGCCCCACCATAACCATTCTCACCAAATATCTCCTTCTTCCCCTATAAGCAATCACTTGCCTTGAGGCAGGAGCTTGACTATCTCCTTGAAGATGACTCTTAGCTAAAAGCCTAGGGACAATATAGGACATTGAAGCTTTCTTCACAAGTCCTCCTCTGAGGTAAACAAAGGGAGGGGCTCTTCCAACAGCTAATACTACAAGACAAGGCAGCTAAGTCTAGCAAGATGATGCCACCCAGTCCCAAACATGTGGAGCCCAAGATGATGCCACCCAGTCCCAACCACCTGGAGCCCAAGATGGTACAACCAATCCTCGCTATGTGTAGGCTAATACAGGAAATCTAGCTCAGGAAGCAGAAATGAAACTTTACTCAAGCCTCCATGTTGGTACCCCTCCCTGTTATTGATCCAATCAAAACCTGTCCCACTGTGGCTATATAAATTGTATGATGATGCCACTCTGGTCTCAGATCCAGAGCTTTGCTCACTAGGCCTTCACTGGTGAATAAAAATACCTGCTTTATCTTACTCTAGGCTGTCTCTTGTTCTCCAGGTACCAATCCTCCTGCAACATTTTGGTAAGCAAGTCAGGAGGCACTTTTGGACAGGTCTGGACCCAGAGATGGGATCAAGGGAACTTTGCCTCCTCTAATCTGTTTCATTGGAGTCAGCCTTCCCTGTCACAGACATCGATCCACTGAGTGGGCCAGAGGCCTTTTGCCATTGTATGGGAGACCTCGCCCAGAGATGATTGACACCAGGACTAACAACCGCTGAAGTTTTAGGCCAGAGACTGAACAGGTCATTGTCAAACACTGACGTCTGAATCATGTTATGCTGCCTTGGGGCTCAGTCAGATCCCCTATCAGAATAGCAGAAGAAGGGGCTGATCACCTCCTTAAGAATTCCCTGAGTAGTGTATGAGGGACACGAAACTGGGATTCAGTTCAGGATTCGGGTTGTGTGTGTATTTGAATGGTAAGTGCAAGTGTGTGACTGAGACAGACATCACCTTGGGGCTCAGTCAGATCCCCTATCAGAATAGCAGAAGAGACCACTCAGCTAAGTGAGATTAGCCAATCACAAAAAATGAAGGGACATATGTTCTCATTAATATGTGCATCCTAGGGAGTAGTGGGGACACAAAAGGGACTCCAATGACAACAGAACCCTCAGTGGTGCAAGGGAAGGGAAAGGGCAAGAAAGAAGTGAATCTATGGAATTACTATCATAAACAATGTGTACATATGAGATTATACCAATGTCATTCTCAGTGCTACATGTGGGGGGAGCGGGGGGAGGGACACCAAGAGCTGTGTGCATGTATGTTAACACCAAACTGATACTCATTGTGATGTGAGACTACAATGCACCAATAAAAAATATTTAAAAAAAAAAGAATAGCAGAAGAGGGGGCTGATCACCTCCTTAGGAATTCCCTGAGTAGTGTATGCGGGACACAAAACAGGGATTCAATTCAGGATTCGGGTTGTGTGTGTGTGTGTGTGAATGGTGAGTGCAAGTATGTAACTGAAACAGACATCAAGGTCACTCTGGTTTCCACCTTACAGGGTTGAAACAAACATTGAGTCTGCTGCCTGGATCCAGGCCATTCCATAACAGCTAAGTAGCAATACAACAAGGACCTAAAAGTCCTTGGTCTGACCAGATCGGGGGTGGATACCATTCGGCCTATGCCAAGAGAAGGCTGAAATTCCTCCGTGAGGGGGATGGCTGTGTGTTATCTGTTTTAGGCATTCTAAGATGAAGCGAGTGCTGTGTGTTATCTTTTTTCGGCATTCTAGCACTAGTCTGGATTCTGTAGGCAGGAATGGGAGGGAAATGGAGTAAGCTCACTCCCCTAGGCCTCATGAACAGAAATTTTGGAAAGGCTATACAGGTGACTGTAGATTCAAACAAACAACAGGATGGTTGCAAACTTTGTGCAAGGTGAAATGGACAACCTGTGGAGAAGATTGACCATCAAAAGTTTCATTAGATCCAGGCATCACCCAACACATTTGAGATAAAGTCACAGGCAATCCAGAACATTTGAACCATTTCTCTTATATTGACACTTGGCTCTGGCTTGTTCAAAATACACACATGCACACACACACACACACACACACACACACACACACACACCATGACTGCAAGGTCTGATTTTCCAGATCTTAGTTGCCAAAAGGCAGAACTCTAGTGGTCAGTTAGGAAGTCAGTCACAAAATTGTGACAAAATTGGAGGCAGCAACCAGGTAAAGCCCAACTGCTGCCCATTTTGTAAAGTCCTCTAGAGGATCCAGACCTGCCACCTCCATATATCTCCCAGATGCAGCAGCAGCTGCCAGCCACACTAGCACCTTTGGTGCCTCCTCACCCATCACCACCTCCTGGCCCATCTGACCGGCCATCCAGTCTGGCAAATGGGACTCCAAATCTACCATCCTCCTGTGCCAACCCTACAGCAACATCTGATTGGGCCACAGACAAATCTCCCCTCCACTACCACCACTATACCCATCACTGCCAATACCGGAGCTGACGGGCCCTAATTAAAAACTTAAGATCTAGTAATTGACTGTATGAAAGCCCTGTTCATGAAGTTCTACTGCCATTTAGTGGCCAGATCACTCTAAATCAGGTTCAGGGGGTCCCCACCATGGACCGATAGACAGTTGTAGCCTAGCACACCAACATGTGTGTATCATCCTTTTACCTCAACAAATCTCCTGAATTAAATACATCATATTCCCTCCTTTACTGAGAAGCTGCAGGCCCTGGCTGACCTCCTCAATCCATCTTCCAAATGAGGCAGGAGCCCAGCTATGTCCTTGAAAACCACTCTTGGCTAAAATCCTAGGGACAATATAGGAGAATAAAGCTTTCTTCACAGCCCCCACCCTCAGAGGTAACAAAGGAGGACCTCTCCCAGAAGCTAAGACCACCAGATGAGGCAGCTAAGTCCACCAAGATGGCACCACCCAGTCCCAACCAAGTAAAGCCCAAGATGGTGCCACCCAGTCCCTCCATGTGGTGGATAATATAGGAATCTATCTCAGGAAGTGAAAATAAAACCTTACCTGAGCCCCCATATTGGTACCCCTGCCTGTTATTGGTTCAATCAAAACCTGTCTTATTGTGACTATATAATATGTATGATAAAGCCATTCGGGGCTCAGATCTGGAGCTTTGCTCACTGGGCCTTCACTGGTTAATAAATAAACCTGCTTTATCCTACTACAGTCTCTGTCTCTTGGTCTCCATGGACCAAGATTCCTGCAACAGTGTGGCCACTAACGTACCCTGCAGTGGTAACCAAATGTATCTCAAACTTCTGAGATGACACAGGTGGAAAGTCAGTTGGGGAGAGTTCTTGTATTGACATCCTAATCTCAAATAGCTCTGCAGGGGTCTGGTTGTTCAGCAGTATATTTGTACTAACCAGTTCTTCAGCAGACACTATAAGAATGTCGCCTGGCCCTAGCCACTCTGGGAACAACCCTGTAACACAAGCCTGCAATGGATGGCCCCAAATGGGATGTTCTGGCTTTGTGGAAAAATGGATTATACTCTGCACCCCAGGAATTGAACCTGCACCTGTTCTCTTGGCACCATTGTGCCAGGGTTCTTCCTGTTCTCCAACACCAGTAGTGAAGCCCTGGGCATCCCCTTACTTGATGGTTTACTTCCCAAAACCTCATACCAGCATTGATGCATGGTTGAGATAGGAGGAAGTCAGCAATGGAACAGCGATGAGTGAACACCCCAGCAAATGATCTTATATTATGGTCCAGCCACCTGGGTTCAGGATGGGTCCTGGGGCTACTGGATAATTATTTACATACTAAATTGCATTATCAGACTCGAGACAGTTCTAGAAATCATGAGCAACCAGTCACTGCACTGGAGCTTATAACTAATCAGCAACAGCAAAGGAGAATAGCCATTTACCAAAACCGCTTAGCCCTCGATTACTTATTAGCTGAAGAAGGAGGGGTTTGCAGAAAGTCTAATTTCACTAACTGCTATATAAACACAGACAATAATGGCAAGACTATAACCAACATCACTGATAACATAAGAAAGATTGCCCATGCCCCTGTCCAGACTTGGAAAGATTGGGATGTAAATGGTGTCTTTTGAGGATGGTTCTCAGCCCTTGGGGGCTCAAAGACCCTGGTTATCACTGTTATGATTGTAGGGTTACTCCTCTTCCTGGCCTGTTTGATCCTTTTATTCAAAAAGGCTATCACTGACATGGTTGAGGCCTCAATAGCCCAGAGGATGGCTGCCCACCTTATGTGGCTACATCACTATAAGCCCCTACAGAGCAGACTCAAGGATGAAAATTCAGAATGTGAGACCCCAAGTTAAAAATCATTCTAGGGATCTCAAAGTGTGCAATGAGGCCCAGTCCCTGTCCCATGGAGCCCCAGATGGTACCACCCAGTCCCTGGAACCTGGAGGCAAATATAGGAAATCTAGCTCAGTAAGAGAAATGAAACCTGACTCTAGCTTCCGATTAGGTACTCCTGCCTGTTATTGATCAAACCAAAACCTGTCCCATCACCACTGGGGCTACATAATCTGTGTATTGATGCCATTCGGGGCTCATACCAAGAGCTTTGCTCTCTGAGCTTCACCAGTGATTAAACTAATGGCATCCTAATCCAGCCTCTTTGTCTTGTTTCTCTGTGGACCTGACTCTTCTGCAACAATGCTCCCTAGCCTCCCTCTGAAGTCAGTCACAGAAACTCCATTTTAGCTAGGTGTACATAAGACTATAGAGCTCATACTCCCTCTATCAGCTCACAGCAAAAATAAAAGAGGCTAGTGAACAGTAAAAAAATCAATAAAACCAAAAATGGGGTTTTCAAAAGATAAACTTGAGCTGGGCTTGGTGGCACATGCTTATAAGCCTAATACTTGGGAGGCTGAGACTGGAGGATCAGTTTCAAGGACAGCCTCAGCAATTTAGTGAGGCTCTCAGCAACCTAGTAAGACCCTGTTTCCAAATAAGAAAAAAAAAAATCAGTCTGGGGATGGAGCTCGGAGGTAAAATGCCTCTGGGTTCAATTCCCAGTACTACAAAAACAAAAAAAATGATAAAATTGGCAAATATTTAACTAGAATAAAGAGAAGACCCACTAAAATAAAATTATAATAAAAGACAACATCATAACTGGCCCAAAGAAATAAAAGGAATCATTAGGAACTATAACTAAACACTGCATGTCAACAATTGGTGAACCTTGATGAATTTAATAAATTTTTGGAAACATACACCCTACCAAATCTGAGCCAGCAAGAAATAAAAAATGTACACAGACCAATAATGACAAATTAAATGAATCAGAAATAAAAAATATCTCAATAAAGGAAAGCCCAAGAACTGAAGATTGCACTGATGAATTCTATAAAAATTAAAGAACTAACATCAATTCTTCTCAGATTATTTAAAAAATTAAAAAGAAGAGAACTCTGCCAAACTTATTTTCTGAGGACAGCACTACCCTGATACAAAAATCAGAACCAAACAAAGGTACAACAAAAGAGTAAAAATTACAGACCAATATCCCTGGTGAAGAGAGAAGTAAAAGTGCTCAACCAAAAGCTAGTGAACATGACATAGGGGTATAGTTCAGTGGTAGAGTGCTAGTCTACCATGTTCAATCCTTCATTTCAATACCAACAAAATTCATACACACACACACACACACACAGTTAAAATACTAGTAAATAAATTCAACAGCATATCAGAAAGATTATATAATATGATTAAGAGCTATTTATTCCAGAGGTACAAGGGTAACCATTAACATTATTAACATCATATTGAGTACAGTAAAGATGAAGAAATTTCTAACAACAAAACAGAGGGCCCACTGTCAACACAGTTATTCAACACAGTATTAGAAGTCTTAGAGAAATTAGGGAACAGAAAGAAATAAATGTCATCCAAATTGAAAAGGATGAAATCACACTATTCCTGATAATGAATAACATGATGTTATACATTTAAAAACCTAAAGATTCCATCAAAATATGTTTAGAAATTATAAACAAATTTAGTAAAGTTGCTGGATACAAAAATCAACATGTAAAAGGAGTAGTGTATTTATAGCTGGGCATGGTGGCATGCACATGTAATCCTAGCACTTGGGAGGCTGAGACAAGAGGACTGAAGGTTTGAGACCAGCCTCAGCAACTTAGCAAGACCATGTTTCTAAATAAAAAGTAAAATACAGCTAGGGGTGTAGCTCAGAGATAAAAATGCCCCTGAGTTCAATCCCTAGTACCACACATGCACCTACACACACACACACACACACACACACACACACAAGAAGTATATTTATACACAAATAAACTTTCTGAAAAAAAATCAAGAAAAAATTTTTACAATAGATATAAAAATATCTAGGAATAAATTTAACTAAGAAAGTAAAATCTCTATAATAAAACTATTAAGCTGATAAAATGATTGAAAAGAACATAAATCTACAGATTAGTGAGATAGCCTTTGAAATATCAATAACATTCCTTGCACAAATAAAATATAATAAAATTCATATGGAAGCATAAGATGATCAACGGGCAAAACAAACTGAGCAAAAGAACAAAGCTAGATGCATCACAATGACCGACTTTAAAGCACACTGAAAAGCCACAGTAATCAAAACAGCATGGACACTGGCATAAAAACTGACAGGTAGGGCCGGGCGTGGTGGCGCACGCTTGTAATCCCAGTACTTTGGGAGGCGGAGACCGGAGGATCTGGGTTCACGGCCAGCCTCGGCTCTCTCTCTCTTTCTCTCTCCCTATCTCTCTCTCTCTCTCTCTCTCTCTCTCTCTCTCTCTACTTAGTGAGGCCCTCCGCAACTTTGTGAGACCCGGTTTCAAAATAAAGTACAAAAAATAGGGCCGGAGGTGTAGCACAGAAGAACACCCCTGGGTTCAATCCCCGGTACCGCAAAAAAAAAAAAAAAAAAACTGACAGGTAGACCAATGGAACAAATAGCCAATTGGGTTTTAACTTTTTATTTCAAACTAAACAACAAATTTATACTTATCAAGAGAAATAAGTACAGGAATGTAGGTGGACATATAGATCAATGTAATATATTTTAAAAACTAGAATATAGCCACAAACTTTGGTAAATTCAAAATTTTTAAAGGATCTCAAGGAAATCAATCCATCTATTTCCTACCAAATATAAGTCTTATTTCAAAATGGATCAAAAGCCAGAAGGTAAGAGCACTAACCATAAAACACTGATAGAAAAAGTGTGTGAAAAAATTGGGGTTTTAATTTGTTATTTCTGGCTTTCATATGAACCCAAACTACAAGCAACTAAAGTAAAATTAATAAACTCAAATTCATCTAAATTAAAACTGTCCTGCATCAAAGAATACCATCAAGGAAACTGAAAAGACAATATGCAAAATTTAAAAATATACTAGCAAATCATAATCGGATAATAAATGTGCATTAAGAATTGATTAAGCTAAAAACTCAATAACAGGATGGAAAATAATCCAATCAAAAACTGACCAAAGGAAGTGGGGCATGGTGGCCCATGCTTGTAATCCCAGTACTTGGGAGTCTGAGACAGGAGGATCTCAAGTTCAAGGCCAGCCTCAGAAACTTAGCAAGGGCCTCCACAACTTAGGGAGATGCTGTTTCAAAATAAAATATGGCTGGAGATATAGCTCAGAGGTAAAATGTCCCTGGGTTCAATCCCCAATACCACAAGAAAAGAAAAACTGAACAAAGGATCTGAATAGACATGACTCCAAGAAACATGTACAAATGATCAGTAGGGAAAAGAAAAAGTGCTCAGTGTTAGTTTCCTCATCACTAGAGGAAAACCAAGAACCACATGTCATGTCACTTCATCCCACTAGTATGATTATTATCAAACACAAAAATAATAAAGTGACCACATAGTATTTGTCACATCCTTGTGAGAAAACTGATACACTGCTTGTGAGAATGGAAATAGGTATGGACACTTTAGAAAAGAGTCTGCAAATTCCTCAAAGGTTAAAAACAGAGTTATCATAAGACTTAGCAATTTCACTTATAGTTATAAACCAAAGAGAAATGAAAACAATATATCCACACAAAACTAGTACAAGAACATTAATAAATAGCATCATTCATAATAAATAAGGGGGAAAACACCTGCCCATCAACATAGAAATGAATAAATATAGTATATCGACACTGTAAAATATAGTTTGGCAATAACAAGGAACGAAGTCCTCACATATGCAAAAACAGAGGTTAAACTTAAACATTTATTGTAAACCAGGCTTGGTTTAAAGGAGTTTAAACCATGGTTTTTCACATGCCTGTAATCCCAGTATTTGGGAGGTTGAGAAAGGAGGATCACAGGTTCAAGACTAGCCACAGCAATTTAGTGACAGTATCAGCAAACTAGCAAGAACATATTTTTAAAAACAATAATAAAGAAAGGGCTGGGGATGCACCTCAGACGTAGAATACCTCTGGGTGTAATCCCCGATACCACCCACCCTAAAAATATTGTAAGTATTGAAGAAAATCATAAAACACCACATCTTATATGATAGTGATTTTATAAAGTCCCCCAAATAAGCAAATGTATAAAGAGAGGGTGTAGATTAAAGTTTGCTTAGAACTGGAGCATGTAGCCGGGTGTGGTGGTGCACGCTTGTAATCCCAGTACTTTAGGAGGCGGTGACCCAAGGATCCGAGTTTGTGGCCAGCCTCAGCTCTCTCTCTCTCTCTCTCTCTCTCTCCCTGTCTCTCTCTCTCTCTACTTGGTGAGGCCCTCCGCAACTTCGTGAGACCCGGTTTCAAAATAAAGTATAAAAAATAGGGCCGGGGGTGTAGCGCAGAGGTAGAATGACCCTGGTTTCAATTCCCAGTACCGCAAAAAAAAAAAAAAAGAACTGGAGCATGTAGAATAGCTGTAGATATATTTTGTTTTTTGGGATGCTAAAGTGTTCTAAACTTGGTGATTGCAGTGGTGGGTTTATAACTTTTTCTTTTCTTTTTTTTTTCTTTTCTTGGTGTACTAGAAATGAACCAAAGGGCCTTCTACCTATGAAATATGCACCCACATTTTTTGTGTGGTACCGGGGATTGAACCCAGGGGCATACCCCAGCCCTATTTTTTATCCTTTACTTTGAAACCGGTCTCACGAAGTTGCGGAGGGCCTCACTACTTAGCTGAGGCTAGCAGCGAACCTGGATCTTCTGGTCTCCGCCTCCCAAGTACTGGGATTACAAGCGTGCACCACCATGCCTGGCTGCACCACATTTTTATATTTTTGTTTTTTGAACTTTGAAACAGGGTCTTGCTAAGTTACCACACACTGGCCTTTAACCTGCAATCCTCCTGTCTTAACTACACTAGTACTGAGATTACAAGCAAAACCCACCACATTCAGCTTATGGATTTACAACTCTGGTATTTTACTACAGACCATTGAATTATGTACTTAATATTAATGAGTTATGCTGTATGTGAATTATATGTAAACAAAGTTGCCTCCCGAAAAACTACTTAAACAATCTATCCCCAAAGTGCTTATTCAATAGCAGTATTATGACTGCATTTCTCCTGCTGAATCGAAGAAGCTTCATACAACAGTCACATCTCACTGATCTTGACACTATTCTAAAATATCTAGTATAAGACATGTGACTTACACATGCAAGGTCATCAACTCTGAACTGCAGGAAAGCACTTGTAATGAGAGTCATTGTACATTGGCATGTGACAATGAAGTTAGATTTTTTTTCATGTTGCATGCAGATAATCTGAATGTTCACTTATGTGTTTAGTTTGAAAAATTGATTTCAAATAAATTTTTGCTTGATTACTTCATCTTCTTGAATATTAGGAAGTACAGAGGGAACACCATTTGAAAGGAAGAATTGCATTTTACCAGGATGTCTCTGAAAATTATCACAGTTCTTCTGCTTCTACAGCTGTTTACTTTGTTTCTGGCAGCTGTAGAAAGGTGCTGGTGTGGCCCATGGAGTACAGCCATTGGATCAATATAAAGAAAATATTGGATGTACTAAAAGAAAGGCCTTTTGAGGTGACTTTTCTGAAATCCACAGCTTCTATTTCTTATGATGCGGCAAGCTATCTGACATTAAATTTGAGACTTATCCTCCATAAATATCCAGGAATAATTTAGACAATTTTTTCATGGAAGCTTTCAGGAAAATTATTTACAATGTGCAAAAAGAAATAATTTGGGCATTGTTTCCACAGATGCAAGAAATTCTGTCTCAATGGTGTGACTACTATGAGATGCTCTGTAAAGATGTGGTTCTGAACAAGAAATTTATGACAAAACTATAGGAATCTAAGTTTGATGTCATTCTTGCAGATGCATTAGGTCCCTGTAGTGAGTTGCTGGCTATGCTATTGCAAATACACTTTCTGTACACTTTCCACTTCCTTCCTGGCTAAACACATGAAGAGTGGAGGAAATTCATTCCCTCCTTCCTATGTGCCTGCTATTCTCTTAGAATTAAGTGATCAAATGGCATTCATGGAGTGGGTAAAAAATATAATGTATGTGCTTTTCTTTGATTTTTGGTTTCAAACATCAATTTTACAGTGAAGTTTTAGGTAAGTTGTGTTTTCAGCTGGTAATGTTAAGTCTAAAATATTGTGTGTCTTTGAAGGTGAGCTTGAAAGAATATAAAATCAGGGGAATCAATCTATTAGGAGTGTAATGATGAAATAATATGCCAAACAAAACACTGTGGAAATACTTACAGTTTAGTGTTAGTTAGGAGTCTTTGGCCATCACTTGTATAGGACACACCAGAAAGTCATACCACCACAAAACAAAGCCCTGAGGATTCATTTAACCTAAATATGCATTTTACTACCTGTTTTATTTCATCTTTAAGTAATTTTTAAATTCACTAAATGTGTTTATGAATGTTGACGTGTAGATTGTGGATGTACACATGTATTTCTAGAACAACTCCCTATGTACCTTTGAGAAAATGTTTTCCCCATTTAGATTAGTTTCCTCATTTAGAATTTAAAATATTTTGGTACTTTAATCTCTCACATTGTGTCTTTTGTATATGTCCACATAAATATTAGCAATGTTTATGTTATGAATATACATTTATATATATACCTATTATACATACATGATTTACCTAACCACAAACACTTTTAACCATGTTTGGCTCAATTATTGAAAGTTATTTCAAAAAATTATCTGGCATATTCATACTCACATGACAATTTTCTTATGTTTCATGGCTTTATGATTCATTTTCCTTTTCAGGATGACCCACTATATTATTGGAGATGATGGGGAAAGCACATATATGATTCACTCAAATCTATTGGGACTTGGAATTTCTATGCCCAACTTTACCAAATTTTGATTTTGTTGGAGGGCTCCACTGCAAACCTGCCAAACCTCTACCAAAGAATACATTTTTAGATTTTTATATGCTTTTATTGATGCATTATAGACTCACATCATAATATAAATCATATTGACAGTAACATACATGCACACAGCATGTGGTGCCCCCCTGGCTGCCTCCCCATTTCCCCCTTCCACATACAGACTACTGAGATTGACATTGGTATTTTCATATATGTACACATAGACAGTGATAGTAATTCCTTAAATGAACCTCACTCTTTCCTCTCCACTTCCCCAATACCACCTTCCTGGCTCCACTGAGGTTTCTCCTCCATTATCTGGAGTCCCTCTGGTATTCCAATTACTCCCTGGATTCTGCATATTAGAAAAAGCATATGACCCTTCACTTTCTGTGGCTGGCTAATCTCACTTAACATAATGTACTCCAGGTCCTTCCATTTTATTGCAAATGACATAATTTTGTTCTTTATTGCTGAGTAGAATTCCACTGTGTGTATTTTCCATAATTTTGTAATCCACTCATCTGTCGATGGACACCTAGGTTGGTTCCATAATTTAGCTATTGTGAATTGTGCTGCTATGAACATGGATATGCATATATTACTGTAGTTCTTTGGTTTCAACCCTTTTGGAAAGATACCCAGGAGTGGTATAACCAGATCATATGGTGGCTCCATTCCCAGTTTTCTGATGAATTTCCACACTGATCTCTATAGTGGCTGAACTAATTTGCAATCCCACTAACAGTGTAGAAGAGTTCCTATTTCCCCACATCTTCAACAACCTTTATTGTTTTTTGACTTCTTCATGATTGCCATTCTGATTGGGGTTAGATGGAATCTCAGTATAGGTTTGATTTGCATCTCCCTGATTGCTAATGATTTTTTTGCTAATACATTTTTCATGTATTTATTGGCCATTTGTATTTCTTCTTTTGTGAACTGTCTATTGAATTCAGTTGCCCATTTCTTGTTTGTGTTATTCGTTTTTTAGTGTAAAGTCTTTTAAGTTCTTTGTATATTCTAGATATATATTAGTTCTCTATCAGAGGAATAACTGGCAAAGATTTTCTCCCATTCTGTAATCTTTCTCTTTAGACTCTGATTGATTTCCTTTGCTGTGCAGAAACTTTTGAATTTAATGCCATCCCATTTATTAAATCTTATTTTAATTTCCTGAGGTTTGGGAGTCTTGTTGAGGAAGTTTCTACCTGTGCCTATATGTTGGAGTGTTGCACCTATGCCCTCCTCTAGTAGATTAAAAGTCTCTGGTATAACTTCCAGGTCTTTGATCCATCCCAAGTTGACTCCTGTGCAGGGTGAGTGGTAAGGATTTAGTTCCATTTTTCTATAACTGAATAACCACTTTTCCCAATACCATTTGTTGAAAAGGCTGTCTTTTCTCTAATGTATGTTTCTGGCACCTTTGTCAAAAATCAATTGACAATAAGTTTTTTGGATTTGTTTCTGTATTTTCTTTTCTGTTCCATTGGTCTATGTGTCTATTTTTGTGCCAATACCATGCTGTTTTTGATACTATAGATCTGTAGTATAATTTGAAATCAGAATTGTGATGCCTCCTGCATGGTTATTATTGCTGATAATTGCTTTGGCTATTCTGGGTCTTTTGTTTCTCCATATAAAATTTATGACTGATTTTTCTAGGTCTGTGAAGAATGACATTGGTATTTTGATAGGGATTGCATTGACTCTGTAGATCACTTTTGTTAGAATGGCCATTTTGATAATATTTATTCTGCCTATCCAAGAGCAAAGGAGATCTTTCCATCTTCTAAGATCTTCTTCAGTTTCATTTTTAGTGTTTTATAATTTTCATTGTAAAGGTCTTTTACCTCCGTAGATTTATTCCTAGGTATTTTATTGGATTTGAGGTTATTATGAATTGAACTATTTTCTGGATTTCTTTCTTAGTGGATTCGTGATTGGCATATAGAAAAGCTACTGATATTTTTAGGTTGATTTTTTATTCCACTACTTTGCTGAATTTGTTAATCAGCTTTAGTAGTCTTTTTGGTTGAGTTTTTTGGGTCTTCTAAATATAGGGTCATGTCATCTGCTCCATAGGGCCAGAGACTATGATGTTATGTTCAGAGTCCGCAGGCTGCTAGTTGGGATTTAATGCCTTGCAGACATCACTGCTGTTCTTCTGATTGTGAGCCTGTGAAACTGCGAAGTGCCGTCATCCAGCCTCTGTGGCCTGTGGGCTTATGCTCAACAGGGCCGGCATTTGCTATGTTCTGAGCTTGTGGCCTGGCTTGCTGAGCTTAGATGGTCCCTGGGACACTGCCCCTGATCTGCTGGTTATGATCATGTGGAGCACTGTCAGTCACTGTCATGTATGTATACCAGGAACAAACTCTGCTGGCTGAGTGTTGAGTTCTCATCCTGTTGTTCTGATCATGTGAACCCTTGCTGGCCCCTTGCCTCCCTGTGTTCAAGTACCAAGCTCTAGCTGAGAGAGATTGTACAGTTCTAAGCCTGGGCCTTGAGTGACTCAGTTATTTAGCCCCAGGGGATATCACTGCTGCTCTGCATGGCTGTAATCACATGAGCCCTGTTGGCCTCTTGCATTGGTGCTTGTAGTGCCCAAACATGGCCAGGAGTAAGTTTATAGCTTTCTGAACCTGCAACTCAATAGACTGATTTATTTCACCCCACAGATACCATGGCTGGCTGTCCTGTGGTGAATGCTAGAGACCCTCCATGGGCACAGTGTACTGCAACTCTAGGTCCTTCCCACCTTAATATCCCTAGGGGCTGTCTGCTAATTCTCATTCTGCTGTGTCTGACTGTAGCCCTCACCCCCACCTCTGCAGAGGTGATTTGCAAACTCACAGACTCCAGGGGTTCTGTATGTTGCCAAGCAAAAGAATATTTAACTGTATTGTCAGTCTTAATGGAAATTTACTTAAAAATTGAGGCTCTGAATATGTCATGTACACACATATTATTTTCTGGTGAATCTTGAGATAGAACCCAGAGCCTATCTTTGCTACTGGGCTACAATCCAAACTCATATAAATGCATTAGTTAAATGAATAAAATAAGGAACTGAATGAAAATATACAAATTTTTCTCCATCTGTTTACTTGGGATCAAAGCCAAAGTATTGGCTTCATCCACTGCTTTATATTCCCAGCCTTAAAATACAACTCAGATACATGTTGCATGGACATCATGAGTAAGTTTAACTTCCCCTTTTTTTTTGCTCTTCCAAATTTTCTTATAATGAACCTTTTGAGTCATATAAGGATGTTACAGAATGAGAATTACTCCATATCAGTGATTGCTCTTTAAAAAGAGGATGTACTGGCTAATAATACAGGAAAATGATGTCCACTGAATGGATGAAGGTTTTGAGTAGAGCATCAGCAAGACAAAACATTGAATAAAATTGATGTGTCACAATTATGCATACTAGAGGAATTCTTTGTCAAATATTTGCATATGAACATATCATAATTTGGTCAATTTCATTCCCCTGTAGCTCCCCTTCCCCTCTCCTACTCCCTCCCCCTTATTCCTCTACTATACTAGTTTTCCTTTTATTTTTATGAAATCACTGCTTTTTACACCCTTTTCTGTCCTGTTCCCACATTTGAGAGAAAACAAATGAACCTGGACTTTCTGAGTCTGGCTGATTTCACTTAGCATAATGCTCTCAAGTTCCATCCATTTTAATACAAACGACAATAATTTTGTTCTTTATGGCTGAATAAAACTCCATTGTGTGTATGTACAACATTTTATTTATCTGTTCATCTGTTAAGAGGCACTTAGTTCCCTAACTTGGCTGTTGTGAGTTGTGCTGCTATAACCATCAGTATGCATGTATCACTATAGTATGCTTGCTTTAATTATTTTGCATAAACAGCAAAGAGTGGTTGGGTAGGGTCATATGGTGATTCCATTCCTAGACTTTTGATGACCCTCCATTCTGTTTGGTGGTTGTATTAATTTACAACCCCACTAACGATATTTAAGTGTTCCTTTTTCCTGGATTTATTGCCAGTATTTATTATTATTTGCATTCCTGATGACTGCCATTCTAACTAGGGAAATGAAATTTCACTGAGGTTTCAGTTTGCATTAACCTGATTGATAAAGATGTTTAACAATTTTTCATATATTTTTGACCAGTTGTATTTCTTCTTTTGAGAAGTTTCTGTTTCATTCAGTCACACATTTATTGATTGGGTTATTTGGTTTTTTATGATAAGATTTTACACTTCTTTATATATTCTGAATATTATTCCTCTGTCAGAAGAGTAACTGGCAAAGATTTTCTCCCATCCTGTATACTTCTTTTCCTATTCTTCAATGTTTACTTTGCTGTGCAGAAGCTTTTGAATTTGATGCCATCTCCTTTATTATTTCTTGATTTTATTTTCTGAGTTCTAGGGGTCTTATTGAGGAAGTTGCTGACTGTGCCTATATATTAAAGTGCTAATTTTATCTTTTCTTCTAGAAGTTGCAAAATATCTGGTATAATCCCCAAATATTAGATCTATTTTGAATTGACATTGGTGCAGGGTGAGAGATAGGGATCTAGTCTCTTCTTTTACGTATAATATCCAATTTTACCAGCATCATTTCTTCAAAAGTCTGTGTTTTCTCCATTATATGTTTTTGGCCTTTCTCTCAAGAAACATATGACTGTATCTGTGTGGGTTTGTTCCTCTGTATTACATTCTATTCCATTGTGTTATATGTTTTATGCCAGGACTGTACTGGTTTTGTTACTATAGATTTGTAGTATAATTTAAAGTCTGTATTGTGATGCCTCCAGCATTGCTTTTTTGGTTTTGCTTTGGCTATTCTGCATTTTTATTAAGCTGAAAATACCTATTCAATATCGGATAAAATATTTTAACCAATATTTGGAGAAGTTCCTTAAGATTTTCTGTTCTCATGTGGAGGGTCTATCTTATTGAAGCTGAAGACAGCATTTTCGGCTGAGGAGATACGCATCTTGCAGCCCTCTGGATATCTTCGAAACCCATCTGAGTTGATAACATCTTCAGTCTTTTTCTATTAATCTTTTTCCTTTTAACCTCAAATGGTGGATTTGGGAGACCCCAAGTCCCTTGAGAGCACTTGACTAAGGCAGATGAACACAGGGCTGTAGGGACCTAGAGGCTGAAGAGTGAAGTAAAGAGGATGGCAGTGGTGCCCAGTGGAAGGGAGGAGGCAGGACTGTGAAGAGGAAGAAATGGAAGGTTACAAGGAGCTGAGGGGAAGAATGAAGGTGATAAGGAAGAAGCAGAAGTGATAGGGCAGGATACATCAGCAATGAGCAGGTTTGAGGGTATCTTAAGCTTCCCTAAGTAACCACAACATTCCAAATTATCTTCAATAAAACAATTCCAAAAAGAAGCAAGCAGAGAGAGCTGTCAGAGCATAAAGTAAGCAGAGGTTTGAAAGGAATATTCATTTGACCTAGATGTTTCCATGGAGAAGTAATAGCTAGGCCTCCAAAATAGCCAGTAAAAAGGACATTTCTATCTCAGGAGTCAGGAAATTATCCCCACTCCAGAGAGGAAACCAGCAAGTAAGATTTCCAGCCATGTGTAATGTGCATGAAAGTGAGTCTTCCTTTTGACTTCCCTTTCCATTCTTTTAAATTGTTCACCTAGTTTATCTCAGGTTACTTATAGGGATTGGGAGATTATTATGCCTTCTTGCTACAAGGTATGCTGATTACTTTGTTTGCTACAACATGTACCTATTTTTTGCTGACTTGATGTATTGCTTCATTTTTCTTACTTAATACACTTAGTACATCAACCTGTTTAGTAAACCTTAAGAGGCCAAAATGCTAGAGCAAAATTGACCTGACATGGCTTTTGAACACATGTCCAAGGCTGGCCAGCATGAGCTGACTGCCAAAACTCTTGCCTCAGATAGATCACACAAAGTTCAGGCAGCTGTCTCAACCAGAGAGCCAAGGCACCTCTCTGAAGTCTCACCTGTGGAGTGGATTCACTGCCCTAAACTGGTCTGTTCTGAACAGGACTCCAGAGGGGATGCTGATGGACCTCCCAGTGGACTCTGGATGTT
>PVJS01005832.1:20905-50704 GCA_004027185.1 Glis glis
GAGAGAGAGAGAGAGAGAGAGAGAGAGAGAGACAGGGAGAGAGAGAGCTGAGGCTGGCTGCGAATCCGGATCTTCCGGTCTCTGCCTCCCAAAGTACTGGGATTACAAGCGTGCGCCACCATGCCCGGCTTGTGCAGAGTTTTCTTTTGTAATTTTTTGTGTTGTGTCTTAGCTTACTTTCATGTGTTGAAGTAGAGTTTTCCTGTGTATTGATTTTTATCATTTTAAATTGTTATTAAATTTTCTTATACTTTTCATTGCTGTGGGAGTGGTTTCATTTTCACCCACAATCCTGAACTACAAAACAAAATGCAATTCAGGTGCCTTTCAATCAAGGAAGCCTATAAACATGACCAGCATCTGCTTTACTAGGACTCTAATCCAACCTCTTAAAACTGAGACACCTCGCCAGGCATGGTGGTGCGTGCTTGTAATCCCAGTACTTGAGGAGGCAAAGACCAGAGGATCCGGGTTCGTGGCCAGCCTCAGCTAATTAGTGAAGCCCTCCACAACTTCATGAGACCTGGTTTCAAAATAAAGTATAAAAGATAGGGCTGGGGGTATAGCTCAGAGGTAAAACGCCCCTGGGTTCAATCCCAGGTACCGCAAAAAAAAAAAAAAAAAAAAAAACGAGACACCTAGGGAACTAACCTAGACTCTAAATTCCTGCACTCTAGACCAGCTTATAGAGAAGGTGAATTTCTTACCAAACAAGATCTGTCCTGATCACCTTCAATAGATGTTTCTCCACAGCACCAGTTCAGGAGTTTGATTTGCAAATTGGTAGCCAGTCAATCAGTCAAGAGTGATGACTGTGGGTGATCTGAGGTGACTGGAGCCACCTGCTCTGTGTTATTTGTCCTCTGAGAGCGTGGCATGACCTGAGGCTTGGCATACCAAGCCTAGTGGGAAGCATACTTCCTGCAAGAGCACAGCCTGTTCTGATGAGAATGGAACATAGAGGGAGGCTACGGCCTTGGGAGATCTGAGTTTCATAACATTCTTGCTCTTGCTCCTTGTAAAGGTGATAAGCACAAGACTGGTAGTGTCTTAATTCTTAAAAGCTTTGTTTTAAGAAGATACATGGTGGTTTGATTAGATTAGTGCTTTCCTGTATGAGGTTCCCAGAAGTCTGTTGCTCTTAATAAATATGCATTTGCTTGGAGTCTTACTCCTGTTTTGCATCCCCTGTGTCCTGATTTCTGCATCGTTGCATCTTCCTGGTGTCTCTGCTCCCCTAGAGAGCGACCACAGATGACAAAGGGTTCAATGATGTACACTCCTAGTTCTGTGTGAGAGGTATAGGACTCTAAAGATGAATCTGACCCTCTCTGTGATAGAGCATCATAACTGATAAAGAAAATAATTAATATTACTATTATTATTCATAAGGAACACTTCACTTACAGTCTGCACAATAAGTGTAGGCACAACTGAAATTAGATTTTGTAGAAAAGTGAAAGAAATTAGGTTCGAGTGTTAATACAAGGAAAAGGATAGGATTATACAAAAGATGTGGGTAGCCAGGCATGGTAGCAAATGTCTATAATCCCAGTCCCTGGGAGGCTGAGATAGGAGAATCACTTATTCTAGGCCAGCGTCAGCATCTTAGTGACACCCTGTTTCAAAATTTAAAAAATAATAGTACACTAAAAGTATTGGGTTTTAACTCAGAGGTAAAATGCCCTTGGGTTCAATCCCCAATAATGAAATAAAGAAAGAAAGAAAGAAAGAAAGAAAGAAAGAAAGAAAGAAAGAAAGAAAGGAAGGAAGGAAGGAAGGAAGGGAAGGAAAGAAAGAAAGAAGAAGAAAGAAAAAGAAAGAAAGAAAGAAAGAAAGAAAGAAAGAAAGAAAGAAAGAAGTTTAGGGTCAATGAGTTGAAAATTACTAAGATGAAACATCAGGGGTCAGGGGTCTGACCAAACTGACCTAAGGAGATAATTGTTAGAGGCAGGCCAGGGTGACAGGATATTGCCTGTGGAAAAATGAGTTCATGAGATTTGAAAATATATTGAGGAGGATGAGACATCAATGGTTCTGTTTAAATATTTAACAAGATTCTAATTTAAAGGAGTCTTAATTGAATAATGAAAAAAAAAGAATGCCCAAATACTAAATGCAGAGATGAGACACAAAAGCTAAATTCTATATGAGAAGCAATTTCTGAAAAGACTGAGGAGAGAGTAGTCAAGGAGAAAAAACATTTTCAATACTGTGTAATGACTCCATTTCACTTCTTATTCAAACACACACAAGTACACACTCATTCATACACACAAACACACATGCATATATTTGCACATATATACAGGATAATAGAAACATATCTCATAAAGAAGACTTTTTCCAACAAAACTGTCATTAGGTCTGTTGAAAAAACAACCAGTACCAAAAACAGTTGGGAGGTTCCTAACAGAATTAAAAGTAAACATATGATCCAGTAAATCTATGTCTTTGCATATACATAAAATAATTTTATAAAGCACATTGAAGAGGTATTAGCCCAAGGAAAATCAAATTGTTTCTTAAAGTAAAAAGGTAGAAGCCACTAACGTGTTCCTTAATGGATTTATTGACAAACAAAAATGTAGCATATACATTCAAAAAATACTTCTAAGCCTTAAAACTTTAGGAAATTTGGGCATATACTACAATATTAAAGAACCTTAATGACGTTGCAATAAGTAAAATTAGCTAATCAAAAGACAGAGTACTCTATGAATCCACTTATCTAAAAACCTGACTAGAAAAATTAATAGAAACAGAAAGTAAAAGTATGGTAGCCAATGGACCAGGGGAGGGAGAAATGATCAGATTTTGCTTAACTTTTACAGATTTTCATTTAGCAAAAAAATATTCTGTATATGATTTGTATAAGAATGTGAATATGTATGTATGTGTAACCTTACTGAAGTACACCCTTAGAAATGCTTATAACAAAATATTTTATATTATGCATATTTTAACTTAATTCTATTTTTTTATTCTCTTATTTATTTATGATGCTTGGCATTGAACCCAGGAGCATTCTACATCAGCGCTACACCTCCAAGCCTTTTTTATTTTTCATTTTGTAACAGGGTCTCACTAAATTGCTGATCATCTCACTAAATTGCTTAGGCTGGCCTCCAAACTGTGATACTTCTGTCTCAGCTTCCAAAGTACTGGGATTAGACGTGTGTGTGCCACCTGTCAGGATTAACTTAATTTTAAAAATAGCCAATACTTTACTAATTCCTGATGCTACTTGATTTCCTCTCCTTTGATGGTTGTCCCAGTGCTTACAATAGTCTTTGCTATGCTCTTGCTCTCCTGTAATGGAGCAAATTCTTTCCTTCACAGGAAATGGAAGACTTTGTGCAGATCTCTGGAGAAAATGTAGTTGTGGTGTTTTCACTGGGGTCGATGGTTGGGAATATGACAGAAGAAAGGGCCAAAGTGATTGCATCGGCTCTTGCACAGATTCCACAAAGAGTTGGATAGAACGACTTGTGGTGGTGAAATATATAAGTATGTTAAACCATTTAAATGGTCTGATTATAGAAATTTCCTCTGTGAAACATTAAAGGTCATGATCATTCTAATTTATCTCAGAAATCACTTCTAAAACAAGAATATACATAATAGATGTGAGATATTTTGGGGATTACTTTGAAATTATTATTGTGCTCAGAAAGAACTATATTTAAGAGGTGTAGTAGAAGTTGGTATTATAATGGTATTGCAGGAAGACACACATAAATCATCAAATGTTGCCCTGTCATTTCTTCCTTTTCCTCCCAGGTTTTCTGACAACACTGCACACAATCAACATATAATTAGAATAGAGTAAAATACCAATCAGTAACTGCATTACCACACTAACAATCAGAAGGTATTGAAAAGTCAGAATTACATTACACATTTTCATTTCTCCCCTAAATTGGTGAAGGGGCTTTTTCATGGTGCTGTTCAGATAAAGAAGGCCAGGGCTCACCAATCCTGAGTTCAAGAATGCACAAAACCAAACCAGCTAGACTTAGAGAAAGGAAAACTCAGCCTTCCCTGGTAGACTTTGCCCTATTAATTCCTCAAAAAGAAGATATAAGAAGTAGATTCTGCCCCTAAGCTGAAAACTGTCTCTTAGAAAATGTGGCCCCACAAGGGGGAAAACACTAAAAACTAACTTATTAAAACAGTGGTTTAAATAAACCTCCTCACATATCACTCAAAAAGCTTAATGTTAAAATTACCAGATGACAAGAAGCAGACCAATGGAACAAAATAGAAGATACAGAAACAAATCCACATATTTATAGCCAATTGATTTTTGCCAAAGGTGCCAGACACATACATTAGAGAAAAGATAGCCTTTTCAACAAATGGTGTTGGGGAAACTGGTTATCTAGTTATAGAAAAATGGAACTAAATCCTTACCTCTCACCCTGCACAGGAGTCAACTTGAGATGCATCGAAGACCTAGAAATTATATCAGAGATTATGAATCTACTAGAGGAGGGCATAGATACAACACTCCAACATATAGGCACAGGTAGAAACTTCCTCAACAAGACCCACAAAGCTCAGGAAATTAAAACAAGAGTTAATAAGTGGGATGGCATTAAACTAAAAAGTTTCTGCACATCAAAGGAAACCATCCAGAGTCTAAAGAGAAAGCCTATGGAATGAGAGAAGATTTTTGCCAGCTAGCCCTCTGAAAAAGAACTAATATCTAGAATATACAAAGGACTTAAAAGACTTTACACTAAAAAAACAAATAACACAAACAAGAAATGGGCAACTGAATTGAATAGACACTTCACAAAAGAGTTATAAATGGCCAATAGACACATGAAAAACTGTTCAACATCATTAGCAATCAGGGAGATGAAAATCAAACCTACACTGAGATTCCATCCAACCCCAATCAGAATGGTAATAATCAAGAAGTAAAAATAAATGTTGGCGAGGATGTGGGGTAAAGAAATCCTTTTACACTGTTAGTGGGATTGCAAATTAGTTCAACTGCTGTGGAGATCAGTGTGGAGATTCATCAGAAAACTGGGAATGGATCTTCCATATGATCCAGCTATACCACTCCTGGGTATCTTTCCAAAGGAGCTGAAATCACAGAACTATATATATGCATATCCATGTTCATAGTAGCACAATTCATAATAGCCAAATTATAGAACCAACCCAGGTGTCCATCGACAGATGAATGGATTACAAAATTATGGGAAATCCACACAATGGAATTATACTCAGCAGTAAGGAAGAACAAAATTATGTCATTTGCAAGAAAATGGAATGACCTGGAGAACATTATGTTAAGTGAGATTAGCCATTCACAGAAAGTTGAAGGGTCATATGCTTTCTCTAATATGCAGAATCTAGGGAGGAATTGGGATAACAGAGGGACTCCAGATAATAGAGGAGAAGCCTCAGTGGAGCCAGGGAGTTGATATAAGGTAAGAGGAGGGGGACGACTGAGGTTCATTAATGGAAACACTACCATCGAATATGTGTACATATATGAAAATACCAATGTCAATCTCAGTACTATGTATTGGGAAGGGAGAAATGGGGAGGCAGGGGGAGCCCACCAAGTGTTGTGTGCATATATGTCACTGTCAACATGATTTACATTATGATGTGAGACTATAATGCACCAATAAAAGCATATAAAAATAAAATAAAATAAATTACCAGATAAAAAGCAGTATAAAATATTAATTTGTAAAATAAATAATTATGTAGGTCACTAGTAATTTTTACAGATTTTTGTATTAGAAATTGTAAGGACTATCGATTTCTTAACTACTTGTGTTTGATATTGATACATTTATTTTTCTAAGCTGCTAATTTAAAAATATTAAGATTATATACTATGCCTTGATTAAGTATAAAAATAGAGAAAAAGTCTAACCTCGATTTTTCACCATTTTAGCAGTTCTCACTATTTATCATATCTTGTTCTCAATTTTTATGTGTCATATGATAGGCATTTAAATATGGAATTTTTTTAAATATACTTTTACTGGTGCATTGTAATTACACATTATAATAATGTTCAGAGTTATAGAAACATACATGAACACAGCACTTGGTGTGTTCACCTCCTGATCCCTCATAGCTCCCTCCCCTCCCAGTACATATTACTCAGATTAGAATTGGTAGGTTCAACTGTGGACTTAGCATTATTTGAATTGTTTCTTTCATCGAGACTCTCTTTTCCCCTCTGTCCCCAAAATTTCTTCCCCTATTCTACTAGTCTCTCTCTTTGTTTATCTGAAGTCCCTTTTGTTTCACAATGTCTCCATAGCTTCCACATTTGAGAGAAAACATATGATCCATCACTTTCTGAGAAAAGTTATTCTCACTTATCATAATATTTTCTAGTTCTTAATCTTTTCTTAATATGTTTAAAATCTGAAAATGCTCTAAATTGAAACTTTACTCAATAAGAGGTCATATGGTCATATGGAGATTTAATTACAAGAAGCCAGACACCTTAGAACCCAAGAAGATCTTGTTGGTAAGACTCTGGAGAGCAAACCTTGAAAACATGAATGAAAGCCAACCAGAAAGAAAATAATTAAATAGGGAATAAGTTTCTGAAACTGTATTATGAGAATTTTTTTTAATTTTTTCTAGTCCTGGAAGGGAGCAGATAAAGAAAAACTGCTGGCATTTCATTATACACAGTAACAATCTTTGTTGTCAGAATGCAAGTACCTTTATTTTATGTATAATTACCTCTCACAGAAAAGTTTCAGTCATTCCTGCATTGTCTTTCCTATTTCTAAACTTTACACCTATCTTTTCACCTACCTCAGGGCTATTTGAAAAACCACCCAAAAGCAACACTCTCTCCTTTATTACAATTGACTTGCATTTTCCATGGCAAAAAAAAAATCACAATCTTAACCATAAGTGGTATTTCATTTCTTGGTGAGGTATATCCTGTCCTACCTCTGATCCCAGCACTGCAACACCTCACTCCCTGCTACCTTGAACACTATTAGTCAGCATTTCCACAGCTATAATCTAAAAGCATTGAACATACAACTTAGAGGAAGATTTATTTTCTCACAGTTTGGGGGATCAGTTCATGTGAGGCCCAGGACCACAGATCTCAGGTCATGGTGGTGGTGATAGCAGGAAATGGAGAGAGGGAGAGCACAAGGCTTTGCTCATCACATCAAGAAGGCCAGAAACAAGAGAGTGAGGGAAGGAGTAACAATATATAATCCCCTAAACTGTGACCCAAGGGACCCACCCTCACAAGCCACAAATTAACAGTCTGGGCTACCACCCAGATTAATCCATTATAATGATTTTATCAACTGCTGGGATTACAATTCTCATGACTTAACTGTACCAACCCTGATTATTAATAAATGAGCTCTTTGAAGGACATTTTGTTTATAACTAAGACATCCTACATAGCTGATTCAGAAACTTCACTATGTCTTTAGTAGGACACTTTCACACATTTTTCTCCTATATTAGTACTTGCTATTTCTTCTACCTAGGGTGTGCTCTTTCTCTCTTTCCACATGGCAATCTGATTTTTGCTTTTCAAGTCCCATGTCACATACACCTCTTCCATCTAGGCTTCTATTTCCTTTCCAGTGGACTTTGTTGCTTTATCAACTGAAATTTGAAAGCAATTACAATGCAGATTCATGGTTACAATAATCTATTTACCTAGAAAACCATTTATTTTCAGTGCCTTGTATTGTATATTTGTCACATATTTCTGTCTTAAGTAATTTTCCTTTATTTGTTCCAATGCTAGGTCACTCAAAAGCCAAAGCTTTTATAACTCATGGTGGCACCAATGACATCTATGAAGCTATCTACCATGGGATCCTCCTCATGGGCAACCCTTTGTTTGGAGATTAACATGATAATATTGTTCACATGAAGGCCAAAAAAGCAGCAGTTAGATTAGATTTTGGGTATTGTATTATAAATTGATAAATATCTACAATATGTCATGTCCAACTCAGGATAATTATCATTTCTGCCTTCTTAAATATTCATAATTTTTGTTAGATATCTTCAAATCCCTCTCCTCTAGTTCTTTATAAGATATATAAGAAATTGTTGTAAACTGTAGTCATCTTACTCTGTTGCAAAACAGCAGTACTTACTACTTGTATCTAACTGCAGTTTTGTAACTGTTATTTGGCTTCTCTCTATCTCCCCTCACTCCTACCCTTTCTAGCCTTTAATAACCACTATTACACATTCTACCTCAATGAAAACAACTTTCTTAGATTCCATGTATGAATGTGAATATTCAGTACTCCTTTTTTGGTGCTTAGCCAACATAATTTAACATAATAATGTCCCCTACTTCCATCCTCATTACTGCAAATGGCAGTGCATCATTCTTTTTATGGCTAAATAATATCTCACTGTGCATATTGACCACATTTTCTTTATCCATCATTCAACAATGGATACCTTGGATAGTTCTATTTCTTGGCTATTCTGAATAACTGCTGAAATGAATGTGGGAGTGAAGATACCTTGCTGATGTACTGACTTCATTGGATGTATACCCAGTAGTGGGAAGCTGAATCCAATGGTAGTTATATTTAAAGATTTTTGAGGCACCTCCATTTTTTTTCATAGTGACTTAAATAGTTTTCAAACCTGTCAATTTTCTATAATAATTCCACTTTCTCTGGTACTTCACCAACATTTGTTATTTTTTATTGCTCTGATTCCAACCATTCTGAGTGGGGTAACATGATCTCTCAGTTTTGGGGTATTTGGATAGGGACACTAGGTATTTAACCCAGGAGTATTCCACCTCTGTTATACACTCCAGCCCTCATTATTTTGAATCCATGTACTGGGATTATAGGCATGTACCACCACACCCAGCTCTCATTTCTCTTGATTTTCACTTCACTGATGATTACCAATGTGGTCATCTTGTAAGAGAGGTAGAATGCCTCTGGGTTGAATCCCCATTATGAATGAATAAAAATAACTAAAAAGTAAAATAGGGCTTGTGGTGTAGCTCTGAGGTAGAATGTCTCTGAGATAAACTCCAGTACCATAAAAACCAACATAACCAAAAGATCTGAGTAGATATGACTTCAAGAAGCATGTATAATGTCCACTGGGGACATAAGAAAAATAATCATCATTAGGCTCAATTTGACTACAGGGAAATCAAGAACCACATGAGATATCACTTCACTCCACTAGCATGATTATTATCAAACAAAAATAATAAAGTGATCACATACTATTTGTCACATCCTTGTGAGAAATACTGATAGACTGCTAGTGAGAAATACGGATAGACTGCTAGTGAGAATGGAAATTAGGTTGCAGGAGATGGAGGAAGAAGGCAAGTAGTAAGACCCTAAGGTGAGATTGCCTCTAACTCCTGGAACTCCAACTTGAGCTTTAACCCACATCCCAGATTACTTTTATGGGAGGTGGGAACTAAAAACAGAGAAACTCAAGAATATTTGCAAGGATGATTTTAAACAGCAAGGATGAAAATAAAATCAATGAGTCCCAATAGTGTGCACCTCCTATTGGCAGGAACTTTGGAAATCCCAGAAAATCTCATATCCAGCAACAAGAGATTTACTCCACATACAGCAAGGATACCAGACACAGGCTCATACATTCCTGTGGAGACATTGGAGAGAAAAGGGTGGCCAAACCCTCTTCCTGTCCCCCTAGACTGACTGAGCCATCAATGGAGGTGAGTACATGATGCACACGGAGGTGAGTACAGTCCACACACAGTGGGTAATTGAAAAAATATCATAAAAGAGAGGGTAGGAATACACACAGACCTTAGCTGCATGCTGCACATGAAATTCTGGGGAAATAACCAGGCTGAGAAGTCACTGAAAACTCCAGCTATTTCTGTGGAAAGGGTGGAATCCCTGCACTTCCAGACTGATCTGGTGCCTGGCACTCTATACCTTTGCAGACAGAGGGAGACACCTGGCCAGGGTCTCACCGGAGAACCTTTCACTGGGGCTGGAGACTGACTTCCTGTTTACAGGTTTTCGAGCAGGCAGGAATGCTTGGAAATGTGCTCAGGGACCAACTGTAATAAATGGGCCTTAAACAGCTGGAATTATTAGCACAGACACAGAAGATAAGTTTTAGTTTTTTTGTGGGTTTTTTTTTGCTGTGTTGTGTGTTTTTTTATCTTTTGCATTTTTCTCTCTTTCCTCCATTCTTTCTTTTCTTTTTCTTTTCTCCTTTTTTTCCAGTGCTAGGGATTGAGCCTAAGAGCCTTGTGAATGCTGGGCAAGCACACTGCTACTGGCCAAGAGCACTGCCAGTGCTCAGCCTGAAAGAACCCCTCCTAAGTAGCCACCAGTCATGGCCAGCCCCTCCATGCTCTTACACCCCACTCTGACTCATTAGCAAAATAGGAAATTCTGCAGGCAGGGGAACAGAGACTTGAACCAGAGCTCTGGAGTAGCATTCATATCTCTTCTAAGGAAGCCTCAATCCAAGAAGAAAGAAGAACCTGGCAAGGATCTAGCCAAAGTCACAACATTCAGCTTCTTTCCAACAAGGAAATTTTACTCACTCTCTGTTAGACAATTATTAAATTTCCATCTTTTTTTCTTTTCCTTGCTTCTTGCATATGCATGTATGTGTGTGACTGTCTGTGTTTTGTTTTATTTCTTTGATTTCCAGTGCACCTATCTGCCCATGCCTTGTATTTTTTCCATTTCTTATTTCTTTATCCTATTCTTACATCCTTCACTCTGTCCCTTTCCTCTGAATTCACCCTTCACCATTATTTACATCACAGTTTGCCTGTGTATATACATGCTGACTCCTCTAAACACCTACTACTGATGCTGGACCAGATAGATGAATCAACAAGTTGGATATCTGGACATTAAGAACTGGTCAATCACAGAAAATAGGCAGAGCCTCCCAGCACTTTACACATAGAAGTTTAGAAGTGCACAGTACACAAATTGCACTGACCCACACCTCAGAGACTACTTTCTATTAGGGAGGTGAGAGGAAGGTCCCTGGTCTTTAATACCCACGATCCATCAATGCCACCATTGCAGCAGGCAGACAGAATTCCTGGAGTAGCTGAAACCCAGTGCTAGTGGTCTACAGACAGAACAATGGAGGGGTGATATGGCACACAAACATCAGAGGTG
Organism: Glis glis; assembly: GCA_004027185.1. Classification (NCBI taxonomy): domain Eukaryota; kingdom Metazoa; phylum Chordata; class Mammalia; order Rodentia; family Gliridae; genus Glis; species Glis glis. Next base: position 32,074 of record PVJS01005832.1, read on the forward strand.
ATACTGTAGGGTGATAAATACTTAATGGAAAGCTGTGACTTCCCATATGGGTAAGATTATTCACTTTAAGACATACCTTAAGGTAAATAATTATCTCCAGAAGAGGATATCATAAAGGGACAGTGATTAGACACAGGAATTCCAGAGTGAGAGAGAGAAAGAGAGCGAGAGAGCTGGAAAGTGCAGTAAAGATGCAAACAAGAAACTCAAGAAACCTGAACACATGAGAAAGAATAGCAAGGAAATGATGAGCCCCCATTAATTCACAAATACAGAACACACCAACTCAATTTCAGAGAATGCCAGGAGAACTCAGAACTTTAATAGTTGGAATTATCCAAGATTTTAGAAAAGAGTTTAGATAAAGTCTAAAAGATGTGAAGGATAATATTGACAAAGAAACTGATATACTGCACAGGAATCAAAAAGAAGCTATGAAGGAAGTGAAGGATGAAATGAAACAAAAACTTCAAAACAAACATCAATGGTAGACAAGACCACATGGAAAACAGTCTTGTTCCTAGAAGACAAACACTCCAAAAATTAATACATTCTATATAACATAGAAAAATCAATTAAACAGCATGAACTGAACATCCAAGAGATTTGGAATAACTTTAAAAAAGCAAGCCTATGAATAATAGGCATAGAAGAGGGACTAGAACCTGAAATCAAAGGAATCAAAAATCTCTTCAGAGAAATAATATCAGAGAATTTCCCAAACAGAAAAAAAAGGTTAATACAAAGGTACAGGTAACATGTAGAACCCCAAATAGGTAAGATGAGAGAAAAGGATCACCACCCCACATAATAATCAATTTGACTAAAGGAGAGAATCTGAAATGCAATTAGAGTAAAAGACTGAGTGACATTTAGAGATAATACAATAAGAACGACTCCAGACTTCTCCATCCAAGGCATGAAATCCAGGAGGGCCAGGAGTGATATATTCCAAACCCCGAAAGAAAACAACTTCCAGCCAGGACTATCCAGGAAAAATATCTTTCAAATCTGACTGAGAAACAAAAATCTTCCATGACAAACAGAAGCTGAAAGGATTTATGACTTCCAAACCAGCACTAGAGAAAATATTGAGAGAAATAAATTACAAATAAGAAATAAAAAATAAATTCCAGAACCAGAGAAAGATTTCCATTAAATTAACAACTAATCATAAAAGAATAAACATCACCTCAAATAGAAAATACAACTCAAATGATAGGAATTAAAACTCATCTCTCAATAATTACACTGAATATCAATGGCCTTATTTCTCCAATTAAAAGACAGAAAGTGGAAAATGGATTAAAGTTAAGAATCATAATCCATCTATATGATGTTTTCAAGAAATGTATCTTACAGGTGAAGACATTCACAAACAAAAGGTGAAGGGCTAAAATAAGGTTCCATGCAAGTGGAACTTGAAGATAAGCAGAGGTAGCAACTCTCATATCAGACAAAATAGACTTCAAGGCTAAACTTATCAGAAGAGACAAAGGTTTTTACTGGTAAAAGAACAATCTTTTTACTTTTTACTTTTTACTTTTTACTGGTAAAAGAACAATCCAACAAGAGGATAAAATGAAAGTCAATATTTATGCTCCAAACAGAGGTGCAACCACTTTTATAAGAAAAACTCTTCATGATATTAAGTCTCACATATACCCCAATACAATAATACTGAGTGACTTTGACTCTCCTCTCACACCCTGGACTGATCTGCCATATTTTTTATAATGAATTATTTTGAGTTTATATATAAGGATGTTACAGAATGAGAATTAGTCCATGTCAGTGATAAATCTGTAAAAACAGGATGTACTAGTTAATAATATAGGGAAATATTGTTCACTGAAATGATGAAGGTTTTGAGTAGAGCATCAGTAAGAGAAGACATTGAATATATTTTATGGATGTGTTATAATTATGCATAATAGTGGTATTCTTTTTCACACATTTGCACATTCACATGACAATTTGGTCAGTTTCATTCCCCTCCAGCTCCCCTTCCCCTCTCCTGCTTCCTCCCCTTGTTCCTCTGCTCTACTGGTCATCCTTCTATTTTCATGAGATCATCATTTTCCCCTCTTTTCTGTTCAGCTTCCAGAGTTGAAAGAAAACAAAGGAACCTGGACTTTCTGAGTCTGGCTTATTTTACTTAACATGATGCTCTCAAGTTCCATCCAATTTACTGTAAATGGCATAATTTTGTTCTTTATCCTTGAATAAAACTCCATTTTGTATATATATATTGTTGCAAGGTAGCATCCCAATCAAGATCAGTCAGACCACCAAAGGTGTTAAATGAGAGTCTTTATTACTGGCCAGTAAGACTACAGAAGCATGAGAGCCAAGTGCAGTACTTGATTGCCCTCCAGCATTTTCTTATATAGGGTAAGATACAATACAAGCTCAGAGTGAAATTGAGGTTCCCATGACAGGTTTCCATACCAGGGGGTGGGAAGCCGCTATGGTTCCCATAGTATTCAGGTATGCCAAGAAATCCAAGCATAATGAAAGTACAGAAGCAAGATAACAATACCACAATAAGTTACAATATGTTGTTACAATAATCCGTTAACTATTCTGCCAATGTCCTGGCTTAGTTTTTTTCAAGACCAACTTCCCTGTTTTAGGACCAGGTTTGAGGTAATTCTGAGTAACAAGAATGGAGTCACTCTAGCTAACAAGTTACTCTGGCTAACAAACTCTAACTATGCATCATCACAACTATGCATCATCACAATACCACATTTTCTTTACCTGTTCATCTGTTGACCGTAACTTAGTTTGGTTCCCTACCTTGGCTGTTGTGAATGGTGCTGCTATATCCATGAGTATGCATGTATTATGCTGGCTTTAATTCTTTTGTATAAGCACTAAAGAGTGGTGTAGCAGGTTTATATGGTGGTTCAATTCCTAGCCTTTTGAGGACCTTCAATTCTGTCCTATATTGGATGTATCAATCTACAGTCCCACCAACAATGTTTAAGTGTTCCTTTTTTCTGGCATCATTGCCAGCATTTGTTATTAGTATTTGTATTTTTGATGACTGGAAATCTAACTAGAGTGAAAAAATCTCAATGTGGTTTTGGTTTGCATTTTGTTGATGCTAATATGTTGAACATTTCAGCCATTTATATTTCTTCTTCTGAGAAGCATTTGTTTTATTCATTTGTCCATTTATTGATTGAGCTGTTTGATTTTAGATAGTAAGATATTTAATCATTTATATATTCTGGATATTAATCCTCTATCAAAAGAGTAATGGGCCCCACCCTGTAAGCTTCTCTTCATACTCTTCATTGTTTCCTTGCTGTGCAGAAGCTTTTGAATTTGAACCATCCCCTTTATTACTTCTTGGTTTTATTTTATGAACTGTAGGAGTCACAGAAGTTTCTGACTGCACATCTATGTTGAACTGTTGATTCTCTCTTTTCTTCTAACAATTACAAGATTTATGGTCTAATTCCTAGGTTTTGATCTACTTTGAGTTGAGCTTTGTAAAGGGTGAGAGATAGGGATCTAGATTCATTCTTATAATACTGAAATCAGTTTCCCCAGCACCATTTCTTGAAAAAACTGTGTTTTCTCTGTGGAAAACTGTTTTACATATAAAAAATGTTGACTATAGGACTTATAGCTTCTTACTTGCTTTGGCAGAAGACTGCCTTTCTTGAGCAAACTGATGATGACAGTGACCTAGATGCACCTTCAGTATCTAAGCTACTTCCTCCTGTTTTACCAAACCTTTTACTTGCTTTGCTTAAGGATGGAAGACACCCTAAGTAGGAAACTGAAGACAGTGCACTCTGTTGCTCTAGCAAAACTGCAGATAACAATTTACCTTCTAAAACACTCCTAACACAATGCTCTACTACATTGCAAGAGACAGTCAATGATTTAATGACCCAGCCTTAGCTTTGTAAGCCTATAATAAGAGAGTTGTTTCACTGGGTAGTTTGGCTCTCTTGCCCTCTCCCGCTCACCTCTTCAAGACCAGGAATAAAGTCTCAAATGCATTTTTTCATTGTGTCACTCCATGAACTGCTGGTACAGAGCCAGGTATTTCTCCATACTACATTTTGCATACTTTTCTCAAGGATCAGATGACTTTATCTGTGTGGGTTTGTTTCTGTGTCTTCTATTCTATTCCATTGCTCTACATATGTTTTTATGCTAGTACCATGATGTGTTTGTTACTATAGCTCTGTAGTATAATTTAAAGTCTGGTATTGTGATGACTCCATCATTTCTTTTTTGGCTTTGCTTTGGGCTATTCTGCATTTTTTGTTAAACTGAAATTGCCTATCCAATATAGTGTTAAAATAAATTTTAACCAATATTTGTGGAGAAGGATCTTAGGATTTTCTATTCTCCTCAGTTGGGGGCCTATCTTATTCAGCATTTTAAGTTGAGGAAACAGAAATCTTGCAGCCTTCTGGATGTCTTCTAAGTCCATCTGACTGGATAACATCTTCAATCTGTTTCTATGAATATTAATTCAGCAGATGAGAACTAGTATAAAATAAAAATTTGTAAAACAAAATAAATAGGTAGGTCATTTTTTTCCAGATTGTTGTGCTAGAATTATAAGGACAATCAATTTCTAAACTACTGGTACTTGATATTGATAAAATCATTTGTCTAATCTATTATTTGTTAAATGTTAAGATTGAATGCTATACTTTGATTAAATATGAAAATACATACAGAAAAGGTCTGTCCTCTATTTATATCACCATTTTAGTAGTTCTCATTTTTATCAACTCTTGTCTGCATTTCGTTATATGGCATATGATAGACATTTACCTATGGGATTCTTTTCTCAAGATATCATTATAGGTGCATTGTAATTATACAACCTTATGAGGTTCAGAGAAATAGAAACATAAATGCAGAGGACTTGGTGTGTTCCCCTCCTGGTCACACCCTACTCCCTCCACATCCCTCTACATATTATTGGGATTGGAATTTATAACTTTTTATATGTACCTAGCTTTATTTGAAGTCTTCCTTTCCTCATGTCTCTCTTTATCCCTCCCTCCCCAAAACTTCTTCCTCTGTTCTACTAGTCTTTCTCCACATTTATCTGAAGACATTTTTGTTTCCCAATTTCTCCCCAACTTCCATATATGGGAGAAGACATATAATCCTTCACTTTCTGAGAAAGGCTAATCTCACTTAGCATAATATTTTCTAGTTCTTTATCTATTCTTTTTTTTTTTTTGTGGTACCAGAGATTGAACCCAGGGATGTTTTACCTCCGAGCTACACCCCCGGTCCTATTTTTTATACTTTATTTTGAAACCAGGTCTCACAAAGTTGTGGAGGGCCTCACTAAGTAGCTGAGGCTGGCAGCGAATCCAGATCCTCTGGTCTCCACCTCCCAAGTACTGGGATTACAAGCATGCACCACCATGCCTGGCTCTTCATCTATTCTTAATCTGTTTAAAATTCAAATATGTGCCAGGCGTGTAATCCCAGTACTTTGGGAGGCAGAGACCTGAGGATCCGGGTTCGTGGCCAACCTCAGCGCGCATGCACGCGTGATCTCTCTCTCTCTCTCTCCTCTCTCTTCTCTCTCTCTCTCTCTCTCTCTCTCTACCTAGTGAGGCCCTCCGCAACTTTGTGAGACCCGGTTTCAAAAATAAAGCATAAAAAAAATAGGGCCGGGGGTGTAGCGCGGAGGTAGACCACCCCTGTGTTAAATCCCCGGTACCGCAAAAAAATTAAATAAATAAAATAAAATAAAATTCAAATATGCTATAAATTGAAACTTCTTCAAGTAATAAGAGGTTTGCCTTGCTCCAACAGGTCATATGGATATTTACTGGCAAGAAGAAAGACACCTTAGGACCCAACACTCAGCTATACAAGTGGATTCCCCAGAATGATCTTCTTGGTAAGGCTCTGGAGAACAAATCTTGACAACATGAATGAAAGCCAATCAGAATGAAGATAATGCATTATGAAATATGTTTATAAAAATTTATTATTAAAAATTCAAAGAATATAATTTCTTTTATATTTTCTAGACCTGGGGAGGTGTCAAGAACAACTCTTGGAATTTTATTATACACAGCAACAGTCTTTTTGCTCAGGATGCAAGTATCTTTATTTCAGGTGTAATTACCTCTGATAGAAAAGTTTCAATCACTCCATGGATTACTTCACCCATTTCTACAACTTTATACCTATCTTTTCACCTATCTTGGGGCTATTTGAAAAGCCACAAAAATAACATTCTATCCTTTATTATTACTAATTTACATTTTCCATGGCAAAATAAAATTCACAGTCTTAGCCATGAAGTAGTACTTCATTTCATGGTGAGGTGTAGACCATCCTACCTGCAATTCCAGCATCACAAATACCCCATTCCCTGCTGTCTTGGACACCCTACATAGGTGACTGAGGGACTTCACTATGTCTTTAACACACGTTTCCCTTGTACATTTGCACATGCTGTTTCTTCTAACTAGGTTGTACTCTTTCTGTTTGTCTACATGGCAACCAAGTTTTCACTTTTCAAGTCTCAGGTCATGTACACCTCTTCCATGTACGTTTCTTTTGCCTCTCCAGTGAACTTTAGTGCTTCAGCAACTGAGATTTGAAAACAATTGAAATGTAGCTTTGTGGTTATGATAATCTATTTGCCTAGAATACCATTTATCTTCAGTGCCTTATATTCTGTTTGTCACCTTATTTCTGACTTACAATGAATAATTTTCCTTTATTTTGTTCCAATGAGAGGTCAATCAAAAACCAAAGCTTTTATAACTCATGGTGGCAGCAATGGCATCTATGAAGCCATCTACCATGGGATTTCTCGAGTGGGCATCCCTTTCTTTGAAGATCAACCTGATAATATTGCTCACATGAAGGCCAAGGGAGCAGCTGTTAGATTAGATTTTATCACAATGTCAAGTGCTGATTTGCTCAATGAATTGAAAATAGTTATTAATGACCCTTCATGAGTATGAGAATTCTTTCAGCAGGGCAGTATTTATACTTAGGGTCTTTTGACAAGTAGAATGTATTTCCTCTCATTTTGAGTACAAATTTAAAATATTAAAATAATTTAACCATTCTGAAATTGCTTTTACTCTTAACCAGTTATTTAAAAACTAAAAATCTACCCTATACATTTATTTAATTACTAGTCATTTGTAAAGCAGTGTGCATAAAAATAACTTTTGAGCCAAGTGGGGTGGCTTATGCCTGTAATCCCAGTACGTGGGAGAATGAGACAGGAAGATCACAGGTTTGAGGACAGCTTCAGCAATGTAGCAAGACTCTCAGAAACCTAGTGAAACCCTGTTACAAAATAAAAAATAAAATATGTGTGAGGTATACTTTAGAGGTAGAATGTCCTTGAGTTTTATCCCCAGTACCACACAAAACAATTTACTATATAGCTAAGTACAAAGAATACATTTTTACTAATATGACAAAATCTCAGAAGAAAAGGATAATGAAGATGAAGACATATGGTAAAGCATTTCAATGCAATGTCTAAATTTCTGAAACCATTAATATTTTTAAAGTTATATATTTATTGGATATTATAGGATAATTTGGTAAATGTATATAATATGTGATGTCGAACTCAGGATAATTATCATTTCTGCCTCCTTAGGTACACATAATTTTTTTCTGTTGGAAATCTTTAAACCCATCTCTTAGTTCTTTTTTAATGTGCTTTTATTGGTGCATTATAGTCTCACATCATAATGAAAATCATGTTGACAATGATATACAGGTTCCCACAGCACTTGGTGGCTACCCCCATGCCTCCTCATTTCCCTCCTTCCCCATACAGATTACCAAGATTGATGTTGGTATATTCACTATATATATATATATATATATATATATATATATATATATGGAATGACTATATATATATATATATATATATATGACTATATATATATATATATATAGTCAATGGTAGTATTTCCATTAATGAACCTCAGTCTTCCCCTTCCACTACCTTTAGTCCTCCTCCATGGCTCCACTGAGGTTTCTCCTCCATTATCTGGAGTCCTTCTCCTATCCCAATTACTCCCTAACTTTCACATATTAAAGAAAATATGACCCTTCACTTTCTGTGATTGCATAATCTCACTTAAAATAATGGTCTCCAGGTCCTTCCATTTTCTTGTAAATGACATAATTTTGTTCTTCATTATTGCTGGGTAGAATTACATTGTGTGTATATCCCATAATTTTGTAATCCATTCATCTGTTGATGGACACCTGGATTGGTTCCATAATTTGGCTACTGTGAATTGTTCTGCTATGAATATGGGTATGCATATATTACTGTAGTTTTCTGGTTTCAACCCCTTTGGAAAGATACCCAGGAGTGGTTTAGCCAGATCATATGGTGGCTTCATTCCCAGTTTTCTAAGGAATCTCCATACTGATCTCCATAGCGGAGATGATTTTAATTCTTCTTTCCTATTTGAATTCCTTTGATATCCTTCTCTTGTCTCACTGCTCTGGCAAGAATCTCAAGGACAATATTGAAAAGGAGTGGTGATAGTGGGTATCCTTTTCTTGTTCTTTTTTTAAAGGGAATTCCTACAGTTTTTCCACATTCAATATGATGTTGGCTTTGGGTTTATTGTATATTGCCTTAATGATGTTGAGATACATTTCTTCTATTCCAATTTTCTGCAGTGTTTTTAACATGAATGGGTACTGGATTTTGTCAAATGCTTTTCCAGCATCTATTGATATGATAATGTGATTTTTGTTCTTAGTTCTATTTATGTAGTAGATAATATGTATTGACTTGTGTATGTTGAACCAACCTTGCTTTCCTGGGATGAAACCAACTTGGTCATGGTGTATACTTTTCTTGATGTGGTTTTGAATATTCATGGCTAATATTTTGTTTAGAGTTTTTGCATCTACATTCACCAAAGATATTGGTCTATAATTTTCTTTTCTTCAGGTGCCTTTATTTGGTTTTGGTATTAATGTGATACTGGCCACATTTGAAAGAGTTCCATCTCTTTCAATTTCACAGAATAACTGTGAAGTATTGGGCTTAGTTTTTCTGTAAAGGTTTTATAGAATTCAGCTAGAAGCCCATCTGGACCTGAGCTTATCTTTAAAGGTAGACATTTTATTGTTGTTTCTATTTCTTCACTTGCTATTGGTCAGTTCAGGTTTTCTATATTCTCTTGGTTTAATTTAGGTTGATTGCATGTGTATAGAAATCTGTTGATTTCTTCCATGTTTTCCAGTTTATTGGAATATAAATTTTCAAAATAGTTTCTCATGATCCTCTGATTTTCCCAAATGTGTGTGGTGATGTCTCCTTTTTCATTTCTAATTTTTAATAATTTGGATTAATTCTCTCTTTCTTTTGGATAGGTTGTCTATGAGTTTGTCAGTCTTGTTAATCTTTTCAAAGAACCAGTTTTTTCATTTGTTTTTCCTTTGTATTTTTTATTCTCTATATCATTGATTTCTGCTCTGATTTTAATTATCTCCCACCTTCTTGCTTTGGGATTATACCATTTCTGCTTTTTTTAGGCCATTGACTTGTGTGTCATTAGGTTGTTTATTTGGTGACTTTCTGTTTTCCTTATGTCAGCACTCAGTGCTATAAATTTTCCTCTTAACACCACCTTCAAAGTGTCCAATAGATTTTCATGCATCGTGTTTCTCTTTTCATTTAATTCCAAGAATTTTTTATTTATTTCTCCCCTTATTTCTTTTTTTTTTTTTTTTTTTGCGGTACTGGGGATTGAACCCAGGGGCATTCTACCTCTGAGCTACACCCCCAGCCCTGTTTTTTTATCCTTTATTTTGAAACCGGGTCTCACGAAGTTGCGGAGGGCCTCACTAAGTAGAGAGAGAGAGAGACAGGGAGAGAGAGAGAGAGAGCTGAGGCTGGCCGTGAACCCAGATCCTCCAGTCTCTGCCTCCCAAGTACTGGGATTACAAGCGTGCACCACCACGCCCGGCTCTTATTTCTCTTCTGATCAGTCCTTATTCAAGAGTGTATCATTCAGTCCCCATGTATTTATGTAATTTCTTTTGATCTTCCTGTTGTTCATTTCTACTTTCATTCCATTGGGATCTGAGAAGATGCAGGACATTATAATACATCTTTTGAATTTGCTGGTGCTTGCTTTGTGGCCCAGGATGTGGTCTATTTAGTAGAAGGTTACATGGGCAGCTGAGAAGAATATGTGTTCAGCTGTTGTTGGTTAAAATATTCTGTATATGCCTATTAGGTCCATTTAGTTTATAGTGTTCTTTAGGTCTGAAGAGTCTTTACTCATATTTTGCCTAAAAGTTTGGTCTAGTGGCATGAGTGGTGTGTTGAAGTCTCCCAATATTATTGTATTTGGGTCTATTTGAGACTTGATGTCCTGAGAAGATTGTTTTACAAATGTGGGTGCACCCTCATTGGGGTGTAAATGGTTACTATCATATTTTCTTATCGGATTGTTCCTTTTATTAATAAGAAGTGCCCTGCTTTGTCTCTTCTGATGTGTTTTAGCTTAAAGTCTGTTTTGTCAGATATGAGTGTTGCTACTCCTGCTTGTTTTTGGCCTCCATTTGCATGGTATAACTTTTTCCATCTTTTCACCTTTAGCATATGGATATCTTTGGTTAGAAGGTGAGTTTCTTGCAAGCTTCATATAGTTGGATTATGTTTTTTTATCCACATTGCCATTTTATGTCTTTTAATTGGGAAGTTAAGACCTTTGACGTTCAGTGTTATTATTGAAATACGATTTTTGCTTCCTGTCATTTTGTGTTCTATTTTCTTTTTGATATAGTGTTATTTATCCTTTGCTCAGTTGCCCACCTGGTGGAGTTTGCCTCTTCTCTGGTTCTGGAAATTGCTTCTTTTTTCTTCTTTGTGTTTCATTTCTTTTAGTATTTTCTCTAGTGCTGGCTTGGTAGTTATGAATTCTTTAAGTTTATGGTTGTCTTGGAAAATTTTTATTTCTCTGTCAATTTGAATTATATCTTTGCTAGATATAGCCATCTTGGTTGGAAGTTGTTTTCTTCCAGGGACTGGAGTACTTCATATATCTCCCTCCTGTCATTCATAACTTGGAATGAAAAGTCTGGAGTGATTTTTATTGTTTGGTCCCGAATGTCACCCATTCTTTTATTCTCACTGATTTTAGGATTCTTTGCTTGTCCTCTATGTTAGTCATTTGGATTATTACCTGGAATGGGAGGTCCTTCTTTGATCTTATCTTAACAGTGTACTGTATAGCTCCTGTACATGGATGTTCAAGTCTTTTCTATGTTTGGAAAATTCTCTGAAATAATCTATGAAGGGGTTTCTGATACCCTTGGATTGTACTTCTAGACCTTCAATGTCTTTTATCTGCAAGTTATGACATTTCACATTGTCCCTTCAATGTTTAGGTTGTGTGGTTTGCAAGTTATTCATGGACACCAAAACATGAAAAACATTATGATAGTATCAGAATACTTTGCAAATATTCGGTATGTTTAAGCTTCATTTTCTGCAGAATTTTGTAGTTTTAACTTTTTCTCAATAAAGTATTCCACAGTGAGCATTATGTAATAAGACTCACCCTTCTATTTGATTTTGGGAGATCAGGAGGCCTTCTTGTCTTTCACTAAATATCAGCTTGAGCATCACTTCTTGCCTACAGAATCTGGCAAGAGATTTCCTACCTTCTGCCTACTATAACATTGAACTATTTTGGACATATTTGGTTTCGCAAGTTCCTTATCTTTTCCTCTTAACCAATAAAAAAAGAACCAGGTATGTTGGCAAATGCCTATAACCTTAGTATGTGGGAAGGTGAGACAGGAGGGTAGCATGTTTGAGACCAGTCACAGCAACTTTGGAGTACCCTGTTTCAAACTAAAAAAATAAATAAATAAAAAGAACTAGGTGTGTAGCTCAGAGGTAGAACGCTTCTGGGCTCAATCCTCATTAAAAAAATAGATCTGGTTACTCTTATTATCATTTTCAGCCTTTGGAAATAGATATAAGGTCTCAATTGTATGTTGTGATAATACATAGCTGGTACTCTAAAGTCACTTATAGAATTTTTATGTTAGCCAGGCAAGATGGTGTATACTTGGAGTTGCAGCTGCTTAGGAGGATAAGGCAGAAGAACTGTTTGCAACCCAGGAGTTCAGGGCCATCCTGGATGACATAGTGAAAGCCCATCTCAAAAAAAGTAGTTTTATGGTATTCAGCCACTATAAAGATTGGGTAGATTATAGGCAATATCATTGAAAGCTGTCTTGGTCACAATGCTAAATAAAAAAAAAAAAACAAGTTCCAGGGAAACTTTTAAAGGTTATTCTTGGAACAAAATAAAATATTTGTGAACTTATACAAATACAGAAGAATCAATCTAAAGGAATAAGCAGAATTCCGAGAAAAGTAATAATGTTTCATCTTTGTACTACTGCAGTATTCCTTTCCAAAATAATGTTTTCATAAATTGTGTAGTTTAAAAATTGGCAAAATAGTGGGAAATAGATCGGCAGCAAGATGGCTACAGAATACGAGCCCCTGAAAGAACCTGTCTCAAAACTGTCTCAGAAATGCCTCAGGGGCTCAGAACTAAACAAAATCGCACAGACACAGAACAACCAAAACCCAAAATCCAGTTACCCAAGTACAAATACGCAGACACAGAGTCTACCAGCTTCAGAATTCCACAGAAAGCTGCAATCTCGTGACAGCAGGATCGGTAAGGAGCCATCTTACCCCGATCCCTACAGCCGGGGCTAGAAACCCCTGTGCCACAGACAGATCTGAAGGAGAAACCGGAATAGAATTCCATGAGTGGTGGGGCCATCACAGCAGCAGATCATGGGCTCCTACCCCCACTGGGCACCTCACCCTCCACTGCGCAATGAGCCCACGCGATCCCCAGCACCCTGCATCGTAGCCACGGGCCGGCCAGGATCCGGGAGGCCCTTGCGCCCAGCGCCAAGTGTCCCACACCCCGTGCCCCGTACTGTGCCCCACTCCCTGTGTACCGCTGTCCTGCACAAAAAGGTAGCCAGTTGTGCCCTCCCACATGAGACCAGGGTGGCCCCCACCACCTGCGCCCTGCCTAGGCTAGTAGCACCTTCCTCTGCCACACAGGAAGCCAGACACGCTGGCCCGGGCAACCAGCCACATCATCCCGTGCAACCAGGGAGAACTGGGTGCCCCGTGGTCCCGAGCCCCCAGCCAAGAACCAGGCTCCCCATGACGCCACACCCCACGCCCCGTGCCCTGCAACCCCATGTCCCCAGCCCAGGCCAGGATGGCTCTCAGCCTGTGCACCTGCAGCTCGCATCCCCATGTCCCCGCAGATCCGTGACTCTGCGGCCCATGGCCCCCGTGACCCACGGCCCCCAGCCCGCCTTTGCAAGCCATGCCATTTTACACAATCAGGCAGCAGACACTCCCTCCCACGTGAGACCAGGGCAGCCCCCGCCCCTGTGCCCCCCCTAGGCCAGCAGCACATCTGCCACACAGGCAGCCAGACATGCCAGCCCAGGCATTCGGCCACATCATCACGAGAGAACAGGGAGAACCGGGTGCCCCTTGTCCCGCGGCCCCATGCCCCCAGCCAAGTACTGGATGCCCCGTGGCCCCACGCCCCATGTCCCTACACCCCGTGGCCCTGTGCCCCGTGGCCCCACGCCCCCATCCCAGACCCGGGCGGCCCACAGCCCGCTCCCACAAGCTCACACCCCAGTGGCCCCATGGCCCCGCGACCCGCCTATGCAAGCCACGCCATGCTACACAACCAGGTGGCCAGCCGCACCCTTACACACAGGACCAGGGTTGCTCCCGCCCCCTGCGCCCGGCCTAGGCCAGCAGCACCATCCACTGCCACCCAGGCAGGCAGACCCATGGTTCTGTGTAACGAGCCACACCATACCATGCGACCAGGATTCCCAGCCGAGAGACCCATTGCCCCATGGCCTTGCGCCCTGTGCATCATATCCTGTGTCCTGCCTAGGCAAACCACGCCATCCTGCGCAACCAGGCAGACAGCTACACCCTACTACATGCAACCAGGGCAGCCCCCACCCCTCGTGCCCCGCCTAGGCCAGCAGCACCCTCTTCTGCCGCACAGGCAGCCAGACGTGTGGTCCCGTGCAACCATCCACACCATCCCGCATGACCAGGGTTCCCAGCCAAGACCCAGGCAACATCACCCAGCACCCTGCCTAGGCAAGCCACGCCGAACTGTGAGACCCAGGCGGCCAGCCGCGCCTTCACGCATGACAAAGGTGGCCAGCTATGCCATCTTGTGCAACCCTGGCAGCCAGACATGTGAACCAGTGCAACACAGGTGACCAGCAGCACCGTCCAGCACGACGAGGGCAAACAGCCATGACCAGCCCAGGCCAGCCATGCTGTACAATGCAACCCAGGTGCCCCTGTGCTGCACCACAGAGCCCGGATACCCTCTGGCACTGCCACATGAGACCCACACGACCCTCCACACTGCCTCAGAGCCAGGGCATCACTGGCATCACCACTGAATTCCAGGAGCCCAAGCACCCCACGAGGGCCCACGTGTGATCCTTAGCACCATGGATCAGCACCTGTGCACCCTCAGGCACTACCACCCGAAACCCAGAGATCACACAACCCAGGGCCCGTGCGAGATATGCAGCACTGCGCATCAGAGCCCAGGAAACCTACAGTGATACCATCGGAGACCCGGAGCACATGTGCACCTGCAAATTGGAGACTGGGTATCTTCCAGCTCCGTCATTCGTGCCTCAAAGCCCACAACCAACACCTCGCCTTGAAGTGCACCTCACATGCACTTCAATAAACGAGTCAATAAACGAGTCAATAAATGAGTCAATAAACGAGTCAATAAACAAATTAAAGACTGCAATAGAAACCAACTCTGGTAGGCTTGACCACATGGAAAATGGGGTATCACTCCTAGAAGACACTTCATTCAAAACTGAAAACACAGTCAATGATATACAGAAAATATTACAACAACACATCCTGGCCTACCAAGAAATACAAGACAATAACAAGATGTCCTAATCTAAGGATAAAAGGCATCGAAGAAGGATTAGAAACACAGACTAAGGGTATAAAAAACCTCTTTAAAGAAATAGTGTCAGAGAACTTTCCAAATATAGAAAAGGACTTGGACATTCACATATAGGAGGCATATAGAACACTGTCAAGACAGGACCAAATAAGGACCTCAAATCACCACATAATAATTAAAATGTCTAATGTAGAAGCCAAAGAAAGAATCTTAAAAGCAGCAAGAGCAAAAGAAAGGGTGACATACAGAAGCAAATCGATAAAAATGACCCCAGACTTCTCAACCCAAGTCAGGAATGCCAGGAGGGATTGGTATGGAGTACTCCGGACCCTGGAAGAAAACAACTTCTAACCAAGACTGGTATATCCAGCAGAGCTATCACTTAAAATTGATGGAGAAATAAAAACTTTCCATGATAAACAAATACTTAAAGAATTCATGAGGACAAAGCCAACACTGCAGAAAATCCTAAAAGAAATAAATCACAAAGGGAAAACAAGCAATTTTCAGAACCACAGGAGAGGTGAACTACACTAGGTAGGCAACTAATCAAGATTTGTCACTATAGCAAACAGAAAATAAAACTCAAAATGACAGGAAACAACAATCATATCTCAATAATAACATTGAATGTCAAAGGACTCAACTCCCCAATTAAAAGGCATAGACTAGCAATGTGGATTCCAAAGCATAATCCAACTATATGCTGCTTACAAGAAACTCACCTTCTAGCCAAAGATACTCATACACTAAAGGTAAAAGGATGGAAAAAGATATACCATGCAAATGGAGATCAAAAACAAGCAGAGGTAGCAACACTTATATCTGACAAAACAGACTTTAAGCTAAAACACATCAGAAGAGTCAAAGCAGGTCACTTCTTACTAATAAAAGGAACAATCCAACAAGAAGATATAACAATAGTAAACATTTACTCACCAAATGTGGGGCCACCCACATTCATAAAACAAATTCTTCAGGACATCAGGTCCCAAATAGACCCAAACACAATAATATTGGGAGACTTCAACACACCACTCACGCCACTAGATTGATACTCCAGACAAAAGATGAATAAAGATGGTTCAGACCTAAAACAAATCATAGACCAGATGGACCTAATAGACACATACAGATTATTTCAACCAGCAACATCTGAATACACATTTTTCTCAGCTGCCCACGGAACATTCTCCAAAATAGACCACATACTGGGTCATAAAGTAAGCACCAGCAAATTCAAAAGATATGACATAATTCCCTGCATCTTCTCAGATCACAATGGAATGAAACTGGAGATTAGCAACAGGTAGACTAAAAGTAACCACATAAATACATGGAGACTGAATGATACACTTCTGAATGAGGAATGGATCAGAAAAGAAATAAGGGGAGAAATGAAAAGATTCCTAGAATTAAATGAAAATATAGACACAATGAACCAAAATCTATGGGACACTTTGAAGGCAGTGTTAAGAGAAAAATTTATAGCACTGAGTGCCCACATAAGAAAAACAGAAGACATCCAAATAAATAGCCTAATGACACACCTCGAGGATCTTGAAAAGCAGGAACAGTCGAATCCCAAAGCCAGTAGAAGGCAGGAGATAACTAAAGTCAGAGCAGAAATTAATGAAATAGAGAATAAAAAAACAATACAAAGAATCAACAAAATAAAAAGCTGGTTCTATGAGAATATTAATAAGATTGACAAATTGCTAGCTAACCTAACCAAAAGAAGGAGAGAATCAACCAAAATTACCAAAATAAGAAAAGAAAAAGGGGACATCACCACAGATAATGAAGAAATCCAGAGGATTATAAGAAACTACTTTGAAAACTTATATTCCAATAAAATGGAAAACTTGGAAGAAATCGAAAGATTTCTAGACACATATAACCTACCTAAATTGAACCAAGAGGATATAGAAAACCTGAATCAACCAATAGGAAGCACAGGGATAGAAACAGAAATAAAAAGTATGCCATCAAAGAAAAGATAGTTTTCCAGCTGAAGTCTACAAAACATTTACAGAAGAACTAAAACCAATACTTCACAAACTATTCCATGAAATTGAAAGAGATGGAATTCTTCCAAATTCCTTTTATTAGGCCAACATCACATTAATACCAAAGACAAATAAAGATACCTAAAGGAAAGAAAATTACAGATCAATATCATTAATGAACATAGACACAAAAATTCTAAATAAAATACTAGACATGTGCATTCGAAACCATATTGAGAAAATCGTACATCATGACCAAGTTGGTTTCATCCCTGGAAAGCAAGGCTGGTTCAACATACGCAAAACAATACATGTTATCCACCACATAAACTGAACTAAAAACAAGAATCACATGATTATTACATTAAATCAATATACAAGAAACCCTAAGCCAACATCATATTGAACGGGGGAAAATTGCCAGAATTCACCTTAAAAACAGGAACAAGACAAGGATGCCTACTATCACCACGGCTTTTCAATATAGTCCTCAAAATTCTTGCCAGAGCAATAAGACAGGAGAAGAATATCAAAGGAATTCAAATAGGAAAAGAAGAACTAAAATTATCTTTATTTGCAGATGACATGATCCTATATCTAAAAGACCCAGAAAACTCAACCAAAAATCTACTAGAGCTGATCAACAAATTCAGCAAAGTAGCTGGATACAAGATCAACTTAAAAAAATCAGTAGGTTTCATATACACCAACCATGAATCCACTGAGAAAGAAATCCAGAAAACAATTTCATTCACAACAACTTTAAAACCAATCAAATGCCTAGGAATAAACTTAACCAAAGAGGTAAAAGACCTCTATAATGAAAACTATAAAATACTGAAGAAAGAAATTGAAGAAGATCTTAGAAGATGGAAAGATCTCCCCTGCTCTTGGATAGGCAGAATAAATATTATCAAAATGGCCATTCTGCCAAAAATGATCTATAGAATCAATGCAATCCCTATCAAAATACCAACTTCATTTTTCACAGATCTAGAAAAATCAGTCATTAATTTCATATGGAGAAACAAAAGACCCAGAATAGCCAAAGCAATTCTCAGGAATAAGAACCTTGTAGGAGGCATAACAATTACTGATTTCAACTTCTACTACAGAGCTATAGTAATAAAAACAGCATGGTACTGGCACAAAAACAGACACATAGACCAGTGGAACAGAATAGAAGATAAACAAGTACACAAACTTATAGTCAATTGATTTTTGACAAAGGTGCTAAACACGTATGTTGGAGAAAGTACAGTCTTTTCAACAAATGGTGCTGGGAAAACTGGTTATCTACCTGTAGAAAAATGGGACTAAATCCTTACCTCTCACCTTGCACAGGAGTCAACTCGAGATGGATTAAAGACCTGGAAGTTAGACCAGAGTCTGTGAAATTATTAGAAGAAGGCATAAGTTCAACACTCCAACATATAGGCACAGGTAGAAACTTTCTCAACAAGACCTCCAAAGCACAGGAAATTAAAACAAGAATTAATAAGTGGGATAGCATTAAACTACAAAGCTTCTGCTCATCAAAGGAAACCACCAAGAGGC
>PVJS01005832.1:50804-62667 GCA_004027185.1 Glis glis
GTCTAATATCTAGGATATACAAAGAACTTAAAAGGCTCTACACTAAGAAAACAAATAATCCGATCAAGAAGTGGGCAACTGAAATGAATAGACACTTCACGAAAGAAGAGATACAAATGGCCAATAGATACATGAAAAAATGTTCAACATCATTAGCAATCAGGGAGATGCAAATCAAAACTACTCTAAGATTTCATCTAACCCCAATAAGAATGGCAATCATTAAGAAGTCAAACAACAACAAATGTTGGCGAGGATGTGGGGAAATGAGTCTCTTCTACACTGTTGGTGGGATTGCAAGCTAGTTCAACCACTATGGAGATCAGTGTGGAGATTCCTCAGAAAACTGGGAATGGACCCACCATATGATCCGGCTATACCAATACTGGGTATCATACCACAGGGATTGAAACCAGAAAACAACAGTAATATATGCATATCGATGTTCATAGCAGCACAATTCACAGTGGTCAAATCATGGAACCAACCTAGGTGTCCATCACCAGATGAGTGGATTACAAAATTGTGGGAAATACACACAATGGAATTCTACTCAGCAGTAAAGAACAAAATAACATCATTAGCAAGAAAGTGGAAGGATCTGGAGAACATTATGTTAAGTGAGATCAGTCAATCACAAAAAAAGAAGGGACATATGTTTTCATTAATATGTGCAACCTAAGGAGTAGTAGGGTCACACAAGGGACTCCGGTTGATAATGGAGAACCCTCAGCAAGACAAGGGAAGTGGTATAAGGGAAGGGGGAGGGCAAGAAAGAAGTGAATTAATGGAATTACTATCATAAACAATATGTACATGTGAAAATATACCAATATTATTCTTGGTACTTTGTACGAGTGGGGGGACACAAGGGGGACACTAAGAACTGTGTGCATGTATGTTAACATCAAATAGATATTCATTGCGTTGTAAGACTCCAATGCTCCAATAAAAGCATGTTAAAAAAACAAAAAATAAAAATAAAAATATAAAAATTGACAAAATAAACATACTGTTTCCCCAAATCAACCCTTAAGATTTAATATCATACTATCAATTTGTTAGTGCTGTTTAGAGTGCTTGAATGAACCAGTAAAATGACATACTATTTGATCCACTTAAAGCCTGTTTTTTCTTTCTTTTCTTCTTTTATTGGTGCATTGTAAACATACATCATGATGACCTTCAGGATGATAGAGGAATACATGCACACAGTACTAACCCTCCCCCTGTTCCCACCCCACTTCCTCTCCCTCCCCATCTTCCTGTGCTCAACATATTGATTAGTGTTGATAAGTTTGTGCATGGACATCATGACCGTTGAGGTGTTTCCATCTTCAAGTCTTCCTCCCTTCTCCTGTATCCCTCAATTAGTTCCCTTCCTTCACTCCACTACGGTTTCTCCTCCTTTTTCTGGAGTCCCTCATGTGTCCCAGTTTCTCCCTAGCTTCCATATTTGAGGGAGAACATCTGACCCTTCATTTTTTGAGATTTACTAATCTCATTTAGCATAATATTCTCCAGTTACATCCATTTTCCTAAAAAAGACATAAAAATTTTGTTCTTCTTTATGGCCAAGTAGAATTTCATTGTCCCATAATTTCATAATCCATTCATCTGTTGATGGACACTTAGGATGATTCCATAGTTTGGAAATTATGAATTGTGCAGCTATAAACATAGATATTCATACATACTATGATATTCTGGTTTCAATTATTTAGGGTAAATGCCCAGGAGTGGTATTTCTGGATCATATGGTAGATTCATTCCCATTCTTCTGAGATTCCCCACACTGTTTTCAAAAGTGGTTTCACTAATTTGCATCCCACCAACAGTGCATTAGAGCCTGTTTTTGGATAAATATTTTATATTTAAAATATCTATGAATAAATATATTACAATATATATTAATTTCAATAGGTGTAAAATTTAAATTTTCATGATTTAAATGAATTTACTTTTTTCATGTCAATATTGAATACATTTTGCAAAAGATTAATGATCTAAGATGCCTTATTTCAAAAGGTTATAATTGTGGTAGGTGTGTGCAATGGCACACATCTATAATCCCAGTACTTGGGAGGTTTCCAGCCTTAGAAACTTAGCAAGACCTTTAGCAACTCAGCAAGACTTGTTACAAAATATAAAATACTGGGGATAGTTGAATGGTAGAATGCCCTGGGTTCCATCTCTAGTGAAGAAAGAAGAAGAAGAAAGAAAGAATGAAAGAAAGAAGAAAGAAAGAAAGAAAGAAAGAAAGAAAGAAAGAAAGAAAGAAAGAAGGAAGGAAGGAAGGAAGGAAGGAAGGAAGGAAGGGGAAGGGAAGGGAAGGAAGGAAGGAAGGAAGGAAGGAAGGAAGGAAGGGAAAAAAGGAAGGAAGAAGGAAGAAACTAAAAATAACTGAATGGTGTGGGCTTGGCCCAGTTACTTAACCAGTCTGTGCTTCAGCATTTTCTGTCCAGTGAAGAGGAGAAGAAATAATATTACCTAAGTCAAGGGATATTTAAAGAATGAATGTATTGTCAGGCATGGTGGCCCACATCTGTAATCCCAATACTTTGGATGCTGAGAAAGGAAGATTGCAGGTTGGAGACCACCCTAAGCAATGTAGCAAGACTCTTAGCAACTTAGTGAGACCCTGTTTCAAAATAAAATTTAAAAAATAAGGCAGGTGGTGTAGCTCAAAGGTAGAATGCCCCCAGGTTCAATCCCTAGTGTTAGAAACATAATTTTAGCCTGGTGTGGTAGCACACACTTGTAATCCCAGGACTTGGGAGACTGAGACAGGAGGATCACAGGTTCACAGCTAGCCTCAGCTACTTAGTGAAGCCCTGTGCAACTTAGTGAGGCTCTTTCAAACTATAGACTAAAAAATATTGCTAGGGGTATAGCACAGAGGTAGAATGTCACTGGGTTCTGTCCCCAATACTGAAACAAAACATAAGAAACATAGTTTTAGGGGAGCATTAAATAAAGACTCATGAAATCAAAAGTAACTCCGAAGGGCAATTTACTTCTACACAGAAGGATGTGAAGCCACCATAAAATGAGAGCAAGCACACCATGTGGGCAGTCCATACAGTTTTTTATCCCCCTAATGTATATACCACTGTTTTATCTTCCATTCGCTGGAGTAAGACTGCACAATCTAATCCAATTGACTGGCTTTCCCTGGGTAGATTTTACAAAATGAGAAACATGAAACCAGTACATCCAGGAGTGGAACATACAGACACATGTACAAAAGCTAGAAAATGGATACCTAAGCTACAGTTACAAAATGGAAGCCTATCAGTTTCTATGTGATCTTGTAACTTTGATAGAAAAGACTTTCCTTTCTTACGATTTCCCCCTGTTTTACTATACACTTCTTTTCTTTGAATTCTGTCAACATTAGCTGATTAGAGATTCCTTGATCTGAATCTCTAAGTAGAAAAAGGTTGCCATTTTACAGGGGTGGAGGCTGTTTGGTGATAGCTGTCTCTATAACTCTTTGGATTAATCCTCATATGCAGGGGATCGTCAGCATCCTATCAGAATCATCCTTCCTATAACAATGATCAGGGAGGTCAGGACCAATGTCATCATTCCCTTCCATTTAACAAATCATTATTCCATTAGCTTAGGGAAGGGATCATCTATTTCTGAATTTTTAGTGAGCTCATTTGCTAGGGTTGTTAATCCTTGTAGAGCTAAGCTATTTCTTCCTGTCATCTGGTAGTAACATCTAATTGTGTAGTTATATATTTTTAGCATCTCTAGTATAGGTGACAAATCTCTGCTGATGGTTATATATAATAATAAATCTATTATACATCTAGAAACAAACATAGCATACATTTTAGCATAATAACTATTTTCATTCTGTCCTCAGCAGTAATAATTTGCTTACTATAAAGGTTATATATAACTATCTGATTTTGTTTTTACATATTTGGCAGAGCCATCTGTAAATCAGGCCTCTTGTTTCTCCTTTAGTTTCTGGTAGTCCTGGACCTACAAAACCTCAAGAGGGACAGTTTTAATTTTGTAGCATCTTATAAAGACTCAGAGAATTTTTGGGCATCAGTGTCATATTCTATTTTTTCTGCAAGCCTGAAAGTAGAAGTACAATTGTAAATTATAGAGTAGAATATAGGAGGAGCCAAAGACAAAAGATACTTATTTAAATAATGTGGGGGAGATTTAAATGGATCTATGAGTATGGCTCTTTATTTTTACCCCAGAAAAGCACAATTGATTTTTTTTTTTTTTGGTTATTCTTTCCTGATGAGTATTCCAGACCAAGTAGGTAGCACAATATTGGGTGAACATAAACACTTTAAACAATTTTTTCTTAGTTGTAACCAACCTTATTACACATAAAAAATTTCTTTTATAAGTCTTATCTTTTACAAATTATTTGCAAGTTCTTCAAACCCTCTGTAACTTGGTTAACCCTCACTTTTTTTTACACATTTCTTTTCCCCTATGAGATAATTCAGATATATAGAACAAGAATATTGCCATACAAAAACCTTTCCCACATAAAAACAGTTTCCTCTTCCTTTTAATTTTTTATTAAAATACCTCTGTATACCAATAAATATTTTCTTTCATTTATTGAGTTTTCTTTTAATGTTTTTTGTTGTTTAATTTACAGTTAAAATAATCCTCATAGAAAACCTTTTAATTTAGATGAAATACTTTATTTTAGTAATACCTAATTTTTTATAGTTATTTTATCAGAACACAGTTTAACTCAAACCAGAAAGAAGTTACATCTTTTTTTTTTAATTGCCCTTGCGCCAGCATTTATCTTAATCATGGCAGAGTTCATGGAACATGGCAGACTTAGCATAGTCACAGGACTGCCCCAAACCAGCAGGCATTGCCGCTGGGCCCACTTGCAGTGGCTTGGAGCCCCAGCACTTTTTTGGTCTCTGCTTCATCCTATGCATTCTGGTAGCCCATGATGATCATAGTTAATGGGGGCTCCTAGCTGGGCTGGATGTCCAGTGGGCCTAATATGACCTCACCTGGCTGTGCCAGAATTCTGGGGATCACCCAGCAGGAGGGTGTGGTCTGGACAGTTTCTTCCACATCTCCCTGGGTCTCTACAGTCTTTGCCCTAGACCCTGCCTCACTAAGAGAGACTTCATCCATTTTGTGGATAACTTTGTCCACGTGGAAGGAATGCATCATGTGGTACCAACCATAGCATGAACCACCCCCTATATGAATGGACCTCCTTTCAGCCATTTTACTTCCTTTAAATCATCTCTATGGGCCCTAGTTTCACACATGCCTTTCTGGCTGAAATGTAAATCTACAAACTCTCTCTGCTTTACCCTTTGCTTCTGAAATTCAGTGTGCAAAAAACAATACAATATTAATTGGCTTGTCTGGCAAAATAATTTTAATATCTTTTATTTACCAAACTGAAACTTATTTGTGAAAAACTTATAAGTCAGGTGAACTAAAAGGTATTTGGATCCATATTTTTTAAAATGTATAATCACTCATTTATTTGTAATTGATATATCCAATTCTTATCTGGCCTAAACTTCTGCCAAAGGTCAGCAGCTTTAATATGGGCTCATGGGTCAAAATGAAACAATATTTAATCATCCTTTGTTTCTTTTTGTCATATGTGTTTGAATTATATCCCCAATATTGTAACATTAGGCCTAGGGATCATGAGAAGGAATTTTACCTTAGTTTTTGTTTTTCTTGTTAACTTTCTTGTTTGTTCCCAGCAGAGACTCAATCTCCCCTCTGCCTGGAGGTGTCTTGTATTGTATCCATCTCAGTTCTCTGGTGTATGTGTTCCCATTAGAGACTCAACCTCCCTTTTCCTGAGGGAAGGGGTGTCTCAAACTCTAATACCCCATCACTTCCCCATTTGGCTGAACCCCTCCAGGGAAAATTAGAATATTGGGAATTTACTCTCACTAGGTATCTTCAAATGCCTCTTTAATCATCAACATACAACCCCCAAGATGTCCTGACCACCTAGGGAATACTATACCACCCTCTGTGGCATTTTTACCTTTGTGCACAAAGTTATCTGGTCATCAATGGTATTTGCTTAAGCCTATCCCTGCATTGCCAAGAGACTTTTACCACCAGGTCTCAGCCAGTTAGAGACCTGCCATACCACTCTGGACACTCAGGGGCTACTGTAATGAGGCAGTAGCATGCATCCACCCTGAGTGGGGTGCCAAAGGCACTCACCCAAATGGTGTGTATTCCAGGTGAGCCCCCAATGATTAGAAATGGAATTTTAGAGGAGCTGCAAATAAAGACTCATGAAATCAAAAGTAACTTGGTAATGCAATTTACTTCTGCACAGGAGGGTGCAAAGCCACTGTAGAACCAAGCAAGCACACCATGTGGGCATCCATGCAGTCTTTTATCCCCCTAACACATTGGCCACTATGCCATCTCCCATTGCGTGGCATAAGACTTCACAATCTAATGCAGTTGGCTGGCTTTCCCTGGACAGATTTTATAAAAGGAGAAACATGAAGCTAGTACTTCTAGGAGTGGAAAATACAGACATGTGTAAAAAAGTTGCAAAACGGATACCTAAGATATACTTACAAAATGGAAGTTTCTATGTGAACTTGTAATTTCAATAGAAGATTGTTTTCTTTCTTGCACTAGTAGCACACTACACACACACACACACAAACACACAAGAATGAACGTGCTAACATGTAAATGTACTAAAAATAATTGTATATAACAATATTAACTAGTTTGCATTAACTATTATCAATATTAAGTATAGAAAATACCCACAGCTATTTTATTTACATAAATTATATAATAAATGTTTAAATATAGCATATTTCAAATGAAAATTATAAACAGAACATTTTCTTTTTTAAATATGTAGGAATTATATTTACAGTATCAACCAAGTATTAAAAAATTAGTGTTTCTGAACCAAATCTTGCCATGTTTTGTTTTGTCTTTTAATAATTGAGATAAAAATTACATGACATGAAGAGAAGCAGCAAGATGGTGACGGAATAGGAGCCCCTGAACGAATCTGTCTCAGAATTGACTGAGGGACTCAGAAATAAACAACATCGCACAGACACAGAAGATCCAAAACCCAAAATCCAGTAACCCAAGTACGAATACGCAGACACAGAGTCTACCAGCTCCAGAATTCCTCAGAAAGCTGCAATCCCGAGATGGCAGGATCAGTAAGGAGCCATCGTACCCCGGTCCCTACTGCCAGGGCTAACAGCCCCCGGTGCCACAGATAGATCTAAAGGAGAAACCAGAATAGAATTCCGAGAGTGGTGGGGCCATCACAGCAGCAGATCATGGGCTCCTGCCCTGACTGAGCACCTCCCCCTCCACCGCGCTATGAGCCTGAGCGATCCCCAGCACTCTGCATTGGAGCCCCGCGTCAGTCAAGATCTGGGAAGCCTTCGCGCCCAGCGCCCTGCGCCCCACACCCCACACGCTGTGCGTGCCCCGCTCCCTGTGTCCCGCCGCCCTGCACAACTGGGTAGCCAGCTGAGCCCTACCACGCGAGATCGGGGCGGCCC
Organism: Glis glis; assembly: GCA_004027185.1. Lineage (NCBI taxonomy): Eukaryota > Metazoa > Chordata > Mammalia > Rodentia > Gliridae > Glis > Glis glis. Next base: position 58,358 of record PVJS01005832.1, read on the forward strand.
CGCTTCCTGCACCCCGACCAGGCCAGCGCACCTAGGTCACGCAGACAGCCACGCCGGCCCAGGCAACCAGCCACATTACCCCGTGCGAGCAGGGAGAGCTGTGTACCCTGCGGCCCCTCGCCCCCAGCCAGGACCCGTGGACTCCGTGGCCCCACACCTCTGCGCCCCGTGCCCTGCAGCCCCACGCCCCCAGCTCAGACCCGGGTGGCCCATGCCCACACACCCGCGGCTTGTGCACCCCCAGCTTGCGGCTCGCACACCGCAGCGTGGGAATCCTACGAACCTGCGACCTGCCTACACAAGCTGCGCACCATCCTGCACAATCAGGTGTCCAGACGCGCCCCTCCACGCGCGACCAGAGTGGACACGCCCCCAGCACCCGCCTGGGCCAGCAGCACTTCTGCCACATGGGCGGGCGGCCAGACATGCCGGCCCAGGCAACCAGCCACATCATCCTGTACGGCAGGGCTCACACCCCAAGCCAAGACCCGTGCGCCCCGCGGCCCCACGCCCCCGCACCCCGTTCCCCATGGCCCCATGCCCACAGCCCAGGAGAGGGCAGTCCATGGCCCACACACCCGCGGCTTGTACACCCTCAGTTTGCACCCTCTCAGCTCGCATCCCGCGGCCCCGAGACCCGCGGCCCTGCAACATGCCTACACAAGTGGTGCCATCCTGCACAACCGGTGGGCAGGAGCACCCACCCACCAGAGCGGCCCCGCCCCCTGTGCCCACCTAGGCCAGCAGCGTCTCTGCCACACGGGTAGCCAGACACGCAGGCCCCAGCAACCAGCCACATCACCCTGTATGACCAGGGAGAACCAGGCACACCACGGCCACATGCTCCCAGCCAAGGACTGGGCACCCAGCGGTCCCGCACCCTGTGCCCTACGTCCCCACGCCCCCAGCCCAGACCCAAGCGGCCCATGGCCCGCCCCCCGCGGCTTGCGACCCAGCGGCCCCGCAACACCACGCCCCTCGACCCTGTGATCGGCCTACACAAGGCGTGCCGACCAACACAACCAAGCAGCCAGCAGCACCCTCCCACGCGGGACCAGGACGGCCCCCAACCCCTGCCTTCATGTGTGACCAGGGCAGCTAGCTGCGCCCAGTCTAGGCCAGCTGCGCATTCCTGTGCAACCCAGGCAGTCAGTCACATGAACCAGTGTGACACAGGCGAACAGCTGCACCATCCAGCAAGATCAGGGCAAACAGCCGCATCCAGCCCAAGCCAGCTGTGCTGTACCGTGCAACCCAGGAGCCCCTGTGCTGCACCTCAGAGCCCGGATACCTTCTGACGCCGCCACTTAAGACCCGCACGACCCTCCACATGGCCTTAGAGCCAGGGCATGCACCTGCACCACCACCGAATTCCAGGAGCCCAAGCACCTCACGAGGGCCCATGTGTGATCCTTAGCATAGTGCCTCAGCGCCTGTGCACCCTCAGGCACTACCACCTGATACCCAGAGCTCGCACAACCCAGGGTCTGTGCAAGATACACAGCACTGCGCATCAGAGCCCAAGCAACCTCCTGCGATGCCCCCGAGACCCGGAGCATGTGTGCACCTGCGCCTCAGAGACCGGGTATCTTCTGGCACCATCACCTGAGCCTCGGAGCCCACATCCAACACCTAGCCTTGAAGTGTGCTTCATGTGCCAACACGCAAGCTCTGGACCATGTGTGCCCCCCCCCATATACACACACCACACCCTGGTCAACAAGACGAGAGGGAACCAAAACCTGCAGTGTACTAACCCAATTGGGTCTACAGGGACCAACAAGAGGTCTTATACATAGAAAGGAAGATGATGCGGAGACAACAGAAACACAAAATTGGAAACATCGATAACATGAGAATGAGGAACAGTGAAGATACAAGAAATACTCACAATGCATCAAGTGAGTTTACTGATACTGACCTACAGGAAATGCAAGACGGAGAATTCAGAATTTTGATCTTCAGAATGATGAAAGGCCTCAAAGAAAGTGTAGAGGAGATGAAGGAAGAAGTTGAGGCTCTAAGAAAGAATCAGAAAGAAACACTGAACGAAATGAAACAGGCAATAAATGAATTAAACACGGTCAAGACAGAACCAAAGAAGCACCTCACCACACTATGTAATAATTAAAATGTTTAATGTAGAGGCCAAAGAAAGAATCTTAAAAGCAGCAAGAGCAAAAGAAAGGGTGACATACAGGGGCAAAACAATAAAAATTACCCTAGACTTCTCAACCCAAGTCAGGAATGCCAGGAGGGATTGGTATGGAGTACTCCGGACTCTGGAAGAAAACAACTTCCAACCAAGACTGGTATATCCAGCAAAGCTATCATTTAAAATTGATGGAGAAATAAAAATGTTCCATGAAGACATCACATTAATACCAAAGCCAAATAAAGACACTTCAAGAAAAGAGAATTACAGACCAATATCATTAATGAACATAGATGCAAAAATTCTAAATAAAATACTAGCCATGCACATTCAAAACCATATTGAGACAATCGTACATCATGACCAAGTTGGTTTCATCCCAGGAAAGCAAGGCTGGTTCAACATACACAGAACAATACACATTATTCACCATATAAATTGAACTAAAAATAAGAATCACATGATCATTTCAATAGATGCAGAAAAAGCATTTGACAAAATTCAACACTCATTCATGTTAGGAACTCTACAGAAGATCGGAATAGAAGGAACATACCTCAACATCATTAAATCAATATATAAGAAACCCAAAGCCAACATCATATTGAACACGGGAAAATTGCCAGAATTCCACTTAAAAGCAGGAACAAGACAAGGTTGCCCACTATAACCACTCCTTGTCAATATAGTCCTCAAAACTCTTCCCAGAGCAATAAGACAGGAGAAGAATATCAAAGGAATTCAAATAGGAAAAGAAGAACTAAAATTATCCTTATTTGCAGATGACATGATCCTATACCTAGAAGACCCAGAGAACTCCACCAAAAATCTACTAGAGCTGATCAACAAATTCAGCAAAGTAGCTGGATACAAGATCAACCTATAAAATTCAGTAGCTTTCATATACGCCAATCATGAATCCACTGAGAAAGAAATCCAGAAAACAATTCCATTCACAACAACTTCAAAACCAATCAAATACCTAGGAATAACCTTAACCAAAGAGGTAAAAGACCTCTACAATGAAAACTATAAAACACTGAAGAAAGAAATCAAAGAAGATCTTAGAAGATGGAAAGATCTCCCCTGCTCTTGGATAGGCAGAATAAATATTATCAAAATGGCCATTCTGCCAAAAATGATCTATAGAATCAATGCAATCCCTATCAAAATACCAACTTCATTTTTCACAGATCTAGAAAAATCAGTCAATTTCATATGGAGAAACAAAAGACCCAGAATAGCCAAAGCAATTCTCAGGAATAAGAATCTTGCAGGAGGCATAACAATTCCTGATTTCAAATTGTACTACAGAGCTATAGTAATAAAAACAGCATGGTATTGGCACAAAAACAGACACATAGACCAGTGGAATGGAATAGAAGATACAGAAACAAGATCACAAACTTATAGTCAATTGATTTTTGACAAAGGTGCTAAACACATATGTTGGAGAAAGTACAGTCTTTTCAACAAATGGTGCTGGGAAAACTGGTTGTCTACCTGTAGAAAAATGGGACTAAATCCTTACCTCTCACCTTGCACAGGAGTCAACTCGAGATGGATTAAAGACCTGGAAGTTAGACCAGAGTCTGTGAAATTATTAAAAGAAGGCATAGGTTCAACACTCCAACATATAGGCACAGGTAGCAACTTTCTCAACAAGACCTCCAAAGCACAGAAAATTAAAACAAGAATTAATAAGTGGGATAGCATTAAACTACAAAGCTTCTGCTCATCAAAGGAAACCACCAAGAGGTTAAAGATAAAGCCTACAGAATGGGAGAAGATATTTGCAAGCTATCCCTCTGACAGAGGTCTAATATCTAGGATATACAAAGAACTTAAAAGGCTCTACACTAAGAAAACAAATAATCCGATCAAGAAGTGGGCAGCTGAAATGAATAGACACTTCATGAAAGAAGAGATACAAATGGCCAATAGATACATGAAAAAATGTTTAACATCATTAGCAATCAGGGAGATGCAAATCAAAACTACTCTAAGATTTCATCTGACCCCAATTAGAATGGCAAGCATTAAGAAGTCAAACAACAACAAATGTTGGTGAGGATGTGGGGAAATTGGGACTCTTCTACACTGTTGGTGGGATTGCAAACTAGTTCAACCACTGTGGAGATCAGTGTGGAGATTC